>OMLI01060110.1:0-12281 GCA_900302605.1 Rondeletia loricata
AAGTTTCCCTAATAGAAACAGCTCTGTTGTTTTGTGTATTATTATCATTATTATTATTATAGTATATCTTATGTATTATCATTATTATTATTATTATTATTATTATTATTATTATTATTATTATTATTATTATTATTATTATTATTATCCACACAAAGCACAGACCTATAATGATTACACACTGAGAAAAATGTTGTTTACTGGAGTTACGCACCCATTTTACCCTTATATTGAGAGCAACAATCAGACTGGAGAGCAAGAGTGATTCCCTTCCCTGTCAGCCTTTTTGTGTTCTGTAATGTTGCATGCAGAGCTGGGGAAAATAAACTAACCTAGTTATTTATGTGCAGACCTTTAAAATTAACAGCACACAGATTTTAAACTCTGATGGTATAATTACGCTGATGCACTTGTACACCTCCCTCCATGTGTTGAGAAAGCCCTGTTCTTTTTCAAATCAGGGTAAACAGTGATTGCTCATGCAGACAGTTGCACATGTATTTTAGTGTGACACAGTGTCTACAGACTACAGAACATGTGATTTCAGTTCTGCTGCCTGAGCTTTGCCTCTCTGGACATTTGCTCATGGGCACACAGTCTTCCCCGTGTTTTATTCTGCAATAGTGCTACAGTAATTAGGGGTTCAGGTCCATAGAGCTGAACCCCTATTGTTTTTGTGCTGTTATCATTTTCCTTCTTTTCCTATGTTTTTGCAATTTCCCTTGAGATGGTATATGACAGAAACATGACATTTGGTAAATGATAGGTAATGGTGGTGGCTTGCTACTCAAATGACCCCAATCCACCAGATAGTGGTGCTGTAATTAAAGGTCAAACATTTTAAGCTTTAAAAGACCATAACTCCCAGATTGTAAATGTGATTGTCACAAAGCTTTGTACAAAGATAAAGCTGACCTAGTTATACAACTTTGCCAATGGGACCACCTATGGTGGATTGTTTGCCATTTTGCCTTTTCTGAAAAACTGTTTTTTTCCTAAGGCTTTTTAAATTTTTGACCTATCCACACCAAACCTGCAGCAAAGCATTAGTGAACCTATATACACAAATGGAATATAAAACAACTCAATCAGATAAACAACATTGTAGGTATAAACCAATGAAGTTGAGATAGGTGCAAAACCAGCCATAATTTAGTGACCATTTTTCTAATTGACACAAAACTTGGTATATATGTTCAGCCGAGGTCATCAAGCATGTCTGTGTTGGCAGTCCATATGCATCCCATAGGAGGCGCTACAAATAACAAACATTTGTAGTCTCATAATCTGGATAATTAAATTTCATGAAATTTGGTATGCTATGCACTAGTCAAAATATAAAATTTGGTCGTGATTGATTAAAATGGATGTGGTCTATGACATAATAATCATATAATAGCATAGTATAGCATTTAGATCAAAGTGCTTTTGTAAAATCAGTATGAAACTTGGCATCCTTGTCTGTAAAAGCATTTCAAACATGTGTACCAAGGTTCATGTACTTTGGCCCAAGGAGGCGCTATGGTGACATGTCAAATTCTAAAGGCCATATCTCACACATCATAAGTCCGACTGACATGAAAATTGGTACCCATATCTAATCCAGGCTCTACAGATTTGCCTGTTTGACCACCAATGTACACCATATTGACTTTTCGTCATTCTGCATTTTTTGACAAATTTCATGATATTTGGTGTACAGAAATTATAAATGTTGCAATCCTATTAGATGGGTGTTCATCTATGTCAACAAAAGTTGTGAGTGCCAATAGATCTCTGTTAACTATTCCCATACAGCACTTGATCTTTAACACTACATTTATGACTTGAACTAAATCTATACATTATTTTGCTATATTTATCTTTATTTAGCTAATAATACCTGATGCCATGTGGGCCTCCGAGCCATAAATCTCAGTATCAGTATTCCTCCTGGTACAAGTTTGCCCTACTTTTAATTGAGCATTTTCTCCACGCCTATTTTAATTTCACCTTCAGTTGCTCACAGCTTGGAGGACTGGAAAGCAGGCCTTATAGAAATAAGAGGTCTTGCTGAATGAGTGTGTTTTCACTCTCAGCTATTTTCAAGGATGTCATGTGTTGCCTTTGTTATTTAACACAATGATTGTAGGAGCCATGACTCCAACCAATCAGGTCTGGTGTTTTGAAGCTCCACTGCTTGAGGCCATTGAAGTGGTACCCTTGCAACCAGGCAGCCAATTGCGTATTGTCCTCCAATAGCTCCCCTCAACACCTCTTCATGATTTGTAGACTGTGTGAGTGACAGTGTGGTCCTTGCTAGTGATTTGTCCTATGAGAGTGGCCCTGCCTCTACCATTGCATCCGTCGGCATCTCTGCTACAACTGTGCATGAATGCGGGATACTGGCATCTGCTGAATTCAAGGTGGCGTCTTTTCAATTAGGGCCCAATGAAATACCCTTTCAGCCTCTCGAGTGGCCTGGCGAACTACAGCCAAGGGGGCCCCGGCAGTATAATGATCATGATGCCTGGCACAATAGTACCACTGTTCTCCAACTCGTTCCCAGGAAACCGCACAACATGTGCCATTGTACGCTATGCTTTGCTGCCCAACCACGTTGCCCGGCTTTAGCCAGAGTCACCAAGAGCCTGGCTGTGCAGTTAAGCTGGTGGTTGGTAACACAGGCTCAGACAACTGCTAGATGAAAACCAGGGTTTATTCACCTCAAACTACGTTTGATGTGTTAAAATAATTTTTACAAAGAGCTACATTTAAAAGGTCAGGCTGTGAAGCAGAAAAGCCCCAAGGGAACATAAGACAGCTGAGTAGTTGCCAGGAGTGGTAGTACAGAAAACCCTAAGCATTGTTGCTATGCTGAACCCTTCTCAATAAAAGAGGAAACCAAGTGAAAAGTGACAAGCAGAAAAGTGGAGGCACAAAGAGGGCTAGAACTGGTTCTTAGCTGGTCCTAGCTGGTTCTTCTTCTTTCAACTCCATGTGGGGGGTTCCACTATTTGAGTGTGTAGTACCTCCTCTAAGGCCCCCGACTTGCTCTCCCTTCTACCATTCACTGCTGTTTACGCAGCATAGCGAATGAGATCTTTCAGGGCCAGCCAGGTAGGGGGCCTTGGTCAATAGCTTCCAGGAGATACATGTCACAGAGGCCTTTTTGGGCCCCGCACACCAGTAGGTCGGCTAAGACACAACAGCAGGAGACCCAGGATGTAGAGGCCTTAGACAAAGCCCAGTGTGTCAGCTCTCTGCATAGAGGAAGCACAAGAAAAATACCTGTCAGTTGACGTGTCAATTATGCATAGGAGTCGCCTGGAAACAGCCATTCTTTATCAACTCTATTACTCTACTGACATAATGGTGGTTGGTGTTTTTATTTTAAGTGAGTATTTGTGTTTGTGTGTTTGCCTGAAATGATTTCTTGCAGTTATTCTTAGCTAACCAAGTCACATTTTAAATTTTCATCCTAATCCCTAAAGTTTTGACATGTTCTAACTGGGTATAATTGGGTCAAAATCATATCATTTAACCATAGTTAGTCCCAATTAAACCATCCTACACAAATATAGAAAACCTCGTGGCATTAATGTTTTCACAGTTGTTCTTGAGTAGCTGGTTGTGATGGCAGCTTTGGTGCTTAATTAGTTCAAGAAGTCTGCAAGGAATTCTGTGGTATTGCTCCATCCATCCAGCGTCCTCTCTGTTGTCATCCACTCCTCCAGCATTCGTAGAAAGTGATTTGGAACTCAGTCACGTCTCCATGGGGCTTTAAGGACGCTACAGTCTCATTTGAATGGCAGGGTGACATGCCTCATTTATCTTTCCACAAGTTGGCAACCAGGAATTAAGACATTGCTTGTGCCACCACACTGGTCTGTCAGTTTCTGGTTGGAAATGACAGTGTCAAGATTCGACTAGACGGCTGACGCTAGCACTCATTCCATTTTGTGAATGAGAAAATGTATCAAGGCGACAACAACACATTGTTTCTAGTGGCATACTATAAAATGATTTAGCAAATAGCCTACATGTAAATCCTAAGAGATGTTTAGATTCAAATAGACTGTTTCTGGTGATCTGGTCAATATAAAATAAATTGGATGTCCAAGCACAATATATGTCTAGTATTTTCAGTTTGATGGTAACTAACCAGCTAAATGTTAAATAACCTGTTGCCCAGATCATGATGATTTACATAGAATGCATTAAAACAATATTACTTAATGCATAATGAGTCGGGAATAGCTGATGTAATTAGGGAAATGGATAATCAGAACGCTATGAAGTTGGCACTGTGTGTAGCAGGTAGAGCGTCACAGCAACGCGACGCTGATGGCAACGAGACGCACTCCCTCTGGTGTAGCTTCTCTGTTACACTTGTCATTTTGATGTGATCTTATTGTAAAGAATGGATTTTATGAGATTACATCCCTATATGTCCACACTTGGCTTGGAAATGACTGTTATTTTTCTCCTGTGTTTATATTCATTTAAATCTGTCTGCATTACATTTTCCCGCTTTCCCTTTCCCATCTATTTACATTGCTTTTTTTGCACATATTGTCTGGGTTGCATCCAGACTATGTACAATTGTGATCACCGTATGAACGTGACGTGAACGTGAACGTGAAGATCCAATAGCAATGTGAAGAAAATTCGATACTTGTGCGCCCAGACTTGTCTCTTAATTGTAAGTGTAACCTCAGCCTTATATGAATTGCGCTAACCCCCTATTATTAGAAAAGACTTGGTGGTGGTTTAGTTGACTAAACTGCCCATATACTATGATGACAGGAGTGTGAATCTGGCTCATGTTTTGCTGTCGTGTTTCCCTCTTCTTGCTTCCCTGTCTCTGTTAACTGCACTGTCAGAATGATTCATAACAAAGGACGGCGGGCTGCCCAGTCTCTTTTAAAAAATATAAAAAAGCCTGTTTCATTCTAAAATGTTTTGCTAACTGCCCCATATCTTTTCTGCCGCAGATCCCAGGAGGAAAATAAAGAGTTCACTCACAGAACACTGCCAAACATTCACACAACACACACAACCTCAAACACATTTCAACAGACACATCCTTATATACGCACCAAGGCACCGGAGTAGAGATGAGTGAGGAGAAACCAGCCGAGACTGTGGAAACTGCTCCTGCTGAGGTGAACACAATTCCTAATGGGAAAGGCCATGAGCCTGGGGATGAGACCACAGCATCAGCCAAAACACCACCTGCAGAGGACACTGAGAAGTAAGTATATTCTTATTTACTGCATTGTACCTTGATCTATTAGGAACACTTATGCCCATGTTCTATTTCTCTACTAATCAAGAGGTCACTTCCATCAGCATGGGAAAGACCTGGCCCTCACTTACAGGAAACAAGATAGACTGTCCACAATGTACATTGTATCTTGTATCTATTAAAATGTATCTCTCCAGGATACAATTGATTGTTGCATACAAGAAGGTCCCCTCAATGTAATTTCTTCTGTTATGACAATATCACTCAGAGTGTTGTTTTTCCACGTTGTGCTCTCGCTGGGTGATGGATGGCCTCTCTCTACACTGTTTGTAGGGAAATTGTTCCCAATAGTGCCCAGAATGCCAGGTATGTAACAATGATGAGCAGAGAATGTGTTTCAAATTCAGTGTGCTGCTTGTTTCACTTATTACTCATGAGTAGAAGTTAGGGCAGACGGACAGAAAAGTAACATGATTTTAAAATCTGTTCCTGTTCTATTAAAAATAAAAGATATTGTTTGTGATACAAATGCACCCACGGGTTGTACTTGAGTGGCTTTGTTACTTTGTGTTGTTACCTCATGTTCTTGTTTTTTCCCATGTGTCCCCACAGAACTGAGGATACAGAGGCCAACCTCGCAGAGAGCCAGGAGGACAAGAGGACCACACACTTTACAGATGTAAGTTCAAACAAAGCCAACAGACTCTTCTTAATTGTAGCTTACATATTTACTTGCATATAGTACCTCTGTAGCTAACCTGTTTATTCCTCCCCTCTGTTACAATGGCATCAGTTTGAGGGGAAAACCTCTTTTGGGATGTCAGTCTTCAACTTGGGCAATGCAATCATGGGAAGTGGAATCCTGGGACTGGCATACGCCATGGCCAACACTGGGGTCGTCATGTTTTTGTAAGTCATGCATATACAGTATGAATTGGTGGATGAGTAGATGGATAGATGAATGGATGGAGCTGACATCTGATAACATCAATAAGTAACTGCATGATAGAACCATTAGAGCTAAATTAGGGCTCACAGATGTTGTCTGACTCATTTGCTTTCCGCTAAGGTCTTTCCACTGGAGGTCTGCTTCACACAGAAATAGCACTTAATTGTTAAAGACTATTAACCAGTAGCAGGCCCTGTTTATGACAGCAACACAGAAACTGATGAAGCAGAGCACGTTTTATAAATAAATGAGCTGAGATTCATTTGTTTTCAAGCCCTATGGAATAATGAAGTATAATAGAGGTGGGGCTGAGATTTACTTATTATGGAAATAGCATAGTTGTGCTAAACCAATGCATTTACAATGATGGATGCTGAAAATAAGCCCATTGTTTCTGCATGCTCTATTGACTGTATGCATACATATGAGGGTCTTAACAGTGAGAACGTCACCATCTAATGCAGCTGCCAGATTGATCATATAAGATTTCATTATGTAGATGTTTTTTCTCTCTGGTTTAGATGCTCTGGTGATCCCATGACCTTTCAGCTGCAGAGATTTCTAATCAGTTCTCACGATTTGTCTCCATGCAAGGATTGAACAGTGACAATGCACAGTAGCAGCATAGTCAACCAATCACTTGGAATAAACCTATTTTAGAATGAGAGATATTGGCTATCAGGGATGGAATAGATGTAATTTATTTCCCCCCCAATCAATCACATAGTGAAAGCCAACACAATGATATGCTTTTTGAGTGGTGGATTGTCAACAAAATTATAGCACACAACCCATACATATCATACTGTATATGTGGCAGTTTGAATAGCAAACTTTTCACCTTTGTTTAGCTCCTACAACAATGATTCTTTTTAACAGCCATACACAGGTCAATGCATTCAAAAGTTGTCGTCCCTTCATGAGTCTTCCAGCTCTTAGGTTGAACTGTCTGTGTGTTTCTCAAAATAATCAGGCTCATGTTTCTAGAAGGTAATCTCACCAGATAGCATTGGCAACATCAACACCTGCACCTCCTCCTCGTGCTGTTTTGACACCTCTTCCTATCGGTGTTACAGTGCAAGGTGGCTGGCACTGAATCTGGCTGAGCTAAGTCTTTTTCTGTGAAACATTCTAGGCCTATGCTGTAAGCCCTCATATTACTTATTTTATTAGAAAATGTAACCGAGCATCCCTGGATAAGATAACAATACAAAGCTCCAGTAATGGGTCAAACAATATTTTAGATATTTGTATTACTGCCATGGCTTGTTTTAAGTGGATTTGTAGCTAGATGTTCTCTTCCCTTTTTAGGTCACCGGCAGTTTGTTTATTTCACACCAGACTCAATTATCCAAATCGTTCTGGGAGAAGCTAATTTAAATGTTAGACACCCATCGCCCACTAAAATATTATTCAAGGACTGTATTCAAGCTCTTTGCCTAGGCAGTCATGTCTAGAGGATTTTCCATCGTGAGAGAAAGCTCCTTATTTTGAGCTGAGTGGTGTGACTGTGGTTTTTCAAGCTGTCTGCTGTCTGGACTGGCTGAAGCCTGTGTCACCAAACGCTGCCGTCTTTGACGCTTGGCTAGAATGGAGCTGAAATGAACTCTGTAGCTGATTAGTCTAGGCTTTATTATCTGACGAATACAGTTCAGCTTAATAATATGTGACTGAATGCTACAGATAGCTGCAGTATGTATTTATTTATCCTATTATAGATGTAAAGCTATGTCCCTCTGTGTCCCTGTAGCTTTTCTGCACACACCTGCATTAACTTGTATCGCAGAAATGCTACAAAGAGATAGAGGCAGGGTCAGTGACATATTTGGCAAAGGAATACAGGCAGTTTTTCTGTGGTCCACAATGAGCTCCAAGGTGGTGATCGCCTCTATACTCACTTTTTTTTTTTTTTTTTTGCCAGTGTACTGTGTCATTCTGAAACGTAGGCCCTGCTCCCAAAGGGGATAGAAGACCTAAATTAATGCAGTACATGTTTCCCTGAACACAGGAACACAGGGAGGAAAACGATGGCAAATAAAAAACCAACAACAAAAAATAGCCCTGTTGTACTGTATTTTTGTTAAGCAGGTTGTTCTCATTCTCTCCACTGACCCGGTCATCAACTGGGGACACCTTCTAATCTATACAGTTGAACCATGAAGGACTATCAAGCCTTCCACTCATCCTACAGATGCTGTGAGGCATGATGCGTCAGTTCACTCCACACTTGTTGTCATTTGTGCCTAATTGTATATGAGGGTGTCAGAGTGTTGCAGCTGTGGGAAACACATTCTGGCTTGTTAGGCTTTAGCTGAACAAAGAGCGTGTTTATGGTTTATTGCAATACAACTTGCAATGTTCACATTGCAATAAGGACACGTGTGAGGTAAAGACGCTTTTAGTACCACAGTGAGAGCCAAATTGTGACTCATGCTCTCTATTCAAGGTTGTTTATTACATCTAACACATGCTGTGGCTAAGCTTAGAAATCTTCTTTCCTTCCGTTTTCCTAGTGGCCTGTTATTTCATATTACACTGACTTTTCTTGGCGGGCGCGGAGGCTTTAGCGGGTCACTGGCCCTGGCCTGGGTAGGAATGCAGTGGGGGGAACGCTGCGAGGAGAGCTACAGTGACCCAAGTGCGTCAATCTGTCTGACTGTCAGCAGATCTGTCCTCCCACTGCCATTGCACCAGCTGAATCCTCCACCGCAAGTCAGCCCTGCATTCTTCCACATTGCCCGGGCACAATAAATCATGTGAACGGGCCAAGAGTTGAAGTTGAGGTGAAAGATGTGCTGCCTGGCCATTCCAGAGAGAGAAAGAGAGAGAGAGAGATTTTAGGTTGCCAAGAGTAACAACAAAAGAGGGAGAAAATAGTTGGAATGAGGTGGACTTGCTCAGGGAACGTCAGTAGATCAGGTTTCTTAGTTCAGACCATATTGGGCCAAATGAATACGGTATGTTTGGGTATCATTTACATTTAGCTGATATTCGTATCGAGAGCGATTTATAATGAGTGCAACAGTAGAATAAGCTTTTAGTCTTTCGCCATCATTCCAAGCAACCAATAGTGAGATGGGTCAGAGCCACAGTTCACTGACAACATTACTGTGAGAGAAAAATTAAGAGCTAAGCACAGCAGTAGAAGGCAAGAACAGGAATAGAGGAGGAAGATGACTCAGTGGAGAGAGAGTGATGTTAGTTTTCAGTCTATGACTGAAGGTGGGGAATGACGGCTGTTGTGACTGGGATGGGTTATTCCACCATTGAGGAGCCAAGAGGGAGAAGATTAACGTGAACATTGGCTTTTCCTCATCCCACCAATTTCAGCATTGCCTTGTAAATATTTCCCCTTTAAATAGTCCATCTGATGCGTGTGGTTACTTCCTGTGGTAGAGGGCAGATGGGCCGATAGGGCAGCCTCCTTGGCTCAGCTGGAGTGCAGCCCAGGGTGAACTGGAACCACAGGGACTCCAGTCTTCCAACACATTATATGTTCCAGCATGCAGGAAATGTATTTCTATGCTGCAGCTGTATAAATAGTTTACAAAGTAATGTACAGTGTAAGAATGTAATCTAGGGTTTTTCCCCAAAATCTATTTTCATTGAGAGAAAAACTAAGAATGATCATTATTATAATAATGGTGTTTTTGCTGGTGATGGAAGTGATGAATATTTTGATAATGATTAAGGTGATTATTTTGTATAATTATTCATGTCTTTTTCAGGATACTTCTAACATTGGTTGCAGGCCTCTCAGCATATTCCATCCATTTACTGCTCAAGTCATCTGGTATTGTAGGTATGTACTGTATGTAGGCTGAACATTATGGAGGAAACCGCCTAACCTGTGTCTGCCAATCCGACATCCCTATCAATAGTTACAAAATGTATCAAAAATGATACATTGGTCTTTAAGGGTTGGAAACCACGCAATGTAAATACTATGGCTGTATGGCTCTATAATGTAAAACAGAAGACATAGTAATGCTCCGTTTGTCACATATTATACTTACCGTAATACTTTAAACTCATATCAACAAAATGTTGCCCAAAACTAAACACTGTGGCTGCCACCCATCCTTTCCTGCTCTCCTATCCCCACTCTGTCACACTCTGACCTGGCTACAGCTTCAGTCCCCTGACTTCCATGCGGTTCGGCATACAGTGGTAGTCTTTAGTAAACATATATTAACAAGTATACAACTTTCATAACCTAATAAGTTACATATAAAAAAATTCTCTGCTCAACTCTCTATCACCCCCCCTCCCCAGCTATCTATTCCCTGCCCTTTGGAATTGGTAACCTACAGACAATTTACCAGCCGTTAAAAGATGCTGTTGCAAAAATGATACGGTGGGCTTTAGAGGGCCCACCGTATCAAAGCCCATGTTGATGCTTAATGTCAGGTACAGACATATTCTGACAATCTGCCTCTTCTGATTAGCAACGCCCAGCGCCCAACACCCAACGTCCTGCCAAGTTTAATCAAAGTGTCTCCTTTACAGTCCCAGACCTTGTTATATATTGGACGCATTGAGATATGTTATTGTCTGGTATTTGTGCCTCAGGTATCCGTGCGTATGAGCAGCTGGGCTACAGGGCCTTTGGGACCCCAGGGAAGATGGCTGCAGGCATTGCCATCACGCTGCAAAACATTGGAGGTGAGGGCTCTGTCACACACACTGCCATCTGTCCTCACACACACACACACACACGCACACACACACACATTATAGGCACACATTGAATTGAGCTGCTGTATAGACCTGCACGGGCCAGCCGGGTTCATGTAAGGTACAACTAACTCACCAGCGTTGCTTCTCGTTTCTTTATACCTGTTAGCATTATAAAGTTAGTAATTCTTGCAATTTTACAATCTGTTGACAGTGGAGGCAGACAAATGTGTAAAATTCATGGCCAAAATAATGACAGGCCTACAGAAATGCAAAATAGATGTTGGGATTTGGTTCATAGACAAAATTCTAATACATTTGGATAAGTGTCTATTAGCAGGGGATATGTGCGCTCTCTCTACTTTCTGTTAATTGTGTATAATGAGGTGATGAGGCTATTTAATTCTGTGGATTGTGTCAATCTGCACAAGATCAACTGTATTTCTACATAATGAAAAAACAACTGTGTTTTGTATCTTATCTTTTGCAGTATAATTTTGATTTAGAAGTGGTCATCCCTGTTTTTTTTCATTTCCTGTGACAGTTTCCAGGATAATACTCATAGTATCCTGTGATTGGGTGTCTGGGTCCAGCTCGCGATTAATATTTGTGCTCTGTGTGTGTTTGTGTGGGTGTGTGTGCACTTCCGTGCATGTGTGTTAGCCTCTGTGTATCTATGCACTAATTCATGGCTGTATCTGTATCCACAGCCATGTCCAGTTACCTGTACATAGTCAAGTATGAGTTTCCTCTGGTCATCCAGGCCTTCCTGAGGGTGGATAAGCCTGCAGGGTGAGTGGTCTGCTCTATGGTCTGCTCATTCACACTGTGCACATCTTCTGTTTGTAGTTACACATACAGGAGATACAATCCATTTCTCCCTGTCTGTGTTGGGGGAAATTACTTTAAAAAATAATGAGTTACTTTACTGTTTTACTTACTTTAAAAAGTAGCTAGTTAAGGTATAAAGTTACTATTTATTTAAAGTAAATTGTTGTACTTTTGTGTTACCCACTTCAAGAACATGCTGTAGCAATATGGCAAGTGTGTTGTCGATCATTGTTTTAAAATGTAATGCAGACTATTGCTCTGTTTTCGAAAACACTAAACCAATCTCATGTATATCAAGCATATTTGGACTGCGTTTTTCAATTAGAAGCATGTTGTCTGCACGAGGTGCCGAAGGATTTTCACTCTTTTCTTCTTTTAAAGGCCCTATATGTAGTTTTATGCTTTAAACAGATTATAATTAAATTTCTGGTGATTGCATAGTATAATGGCAATGGGAGAATGAAAAAATCGCGGTTTAAATACATTTCCTAGAAACCTTGTATTCAAAATGAAATTCCCTCTTCCTCCGGGCAGGAGACCTGACGTTTCGCTTTACGGCAGACATGAATTGCTACCAAGTCAGGAAGATATTCA
>OMLI01060110.1:21168-31416 GCA_900302605.1 Rondeletia loricata
TCTCTCTCTCTCTCTCTCTCTCTCTCTCTCTCTCCCTCTCTCTCTCTCTCTCTCTCTCTCACACACACACACACACACACTTACTCTCTTTCTCTCTCTCTTCTAGGCTGCCTGCTTTGCTGGGATAGGCTTCCTGTTTATGATAATGAGTCTTAGCTTTATCATCATTGACTGGACATCGGGGAGCAGCAAAGCCAGCAGTGGTCACTAGGCACCACCTTCTACTTTTTCAGGTTTTATATTGTTGATTTAGATTTGTGTTGTATTTTTGCTGTTTTTGTTTTGGATCATATTTGATGTTGAAGACGCCCTATCTTTTCCAGTAGAAAGTGTTGGCCACAGAGGAGGAGCCTAGAGTTCAGGAGGGCTCTCTTCCTCCGCACTAGCTCTCACTCTGATGACATGAAGTTATATATCCAGCCAAACAATAACAACAGATCCAGGCCAGTAGACTTTCTTGGAAAGTTGATAGTGTATTCACTAATAGGCCAAGTGCATAAAGACGGCTGTTAACGTTTGGAGGCTGTGCCTTGTGAGACGGATATGAAAAAAGTAACGACGTAAACCCGGGAGGCCTCTGTCTTTATGCACCTGTCCCACTCAAGAATTGTGTTGGTTGTGTGCACCTGCCACCACTTGCTATCCCCATCCTGTCCTTAGATGACCTATAATCTGCAATCTGATACTCAAACCACAATGTAAAATGGGAGACACCTCCCTGGTAGCTGTCTGGAATGACACAGAAATGTATTGAGTGATAGACATTTCTTTTATGATTTTTAAGTCTATTTAAGTTATTTGAATAATTAGATCTTGCAGATTCTGTGCAATTGCAGAGGAAATGTGATAGTAAAATCTATTGTACAGAAAGAAAGAAGAGTTAAGGTGTAGCCTTTGGCCCCTGCTCCACTGACTTGTGCTGCTGCTGTTCATTTTCTGGCTTGGTGGCGTTTACCTTCACACCTCACTCTGAGAGAGCAGGGGGCAGAGCCACAGAATGTATGTGGAAGAGTGTTAATACACACACCATTTGTCATAACATTCCTAGACAATATCATCTAAATGTATATTTTTCATAATTTCTACTTGATAAAAACCTCACAAGTTACAGTATACAGTATGGACTGTAGAGTTGATCCTCAGCTAGGGCTTAGAGGCTATCAATATAAGACTGGCAGGTTTCACATCAGTAGCTTTTTTAAATGGTTCTTGGCTGTCCAGATTACAGATAAATGAAAGCCTGTACTGGGCTAGGACCTTTTTTCCCTGTAGTACAGTCTGTTAAAAATACCACGACAAAGCGTACTGAAAACCTGATCAGTTGAATCAGTTGGATTGTATTGATCAAAGTGATAATTGTAATGAAAATAAGAAAGCTAACCACTCAGTGCTCTTGATTTTTGATGTGTTGTTTCTGAACATTTACTGAAAGTAATCAAAATATGTATAAAACCACAGGGTCACTTCATTCAGTGGATAGTAACAGTTTGGTGTCTGTAAATGTTGCCATGCCCAGCACAAGCTTGATCCCTAACTGAAATGACATGTGCCATAGGCACACAGATGTGGGATACTGTCTCTTTAACAACCTTGCAAAGTTAGTGGCTAGCTATAGCACTTTTATCTGATAAGCACAACTTCTTGTAGCCATTAATCAATTGACAATTTATTTGTAAGATGCTCATATATTTGATAGATGTGATTTAAGGGAATGTCCCTTTGTATAACTAAATCTTTGATAAATTAATCAATCTTATGTAGATCACAAGAAAATTGGTGTAACGTGGTATAACGATGTTTCCTCAAACATTACTTGAAGTTATCTTGAAGTTAACTTTCCTGTGCTTTTTCCTGTGATCATTAGTTCCCTCCTCCATTATGTAGAGAAAACAACTAATTTGGTGGATGTACTGTGAGGGGTTTCAAGTGTCCGTGTTGTTTAAAAAGAAACCATGGCTCTACTGTATTTGAATTGTGCAACTTATATGCATATGTATTGTCAAACCTGGACCTATACTCAGATCAGAAGTATAATTGAAGTGTTGGTCTCCTATCATTGATAGATTAACTGTTGTTTTAAACTTAATGTTTAATGCTTGTTCAGGCATATCAGTTGAATCTGATTCGGTGAAATGCAAGATTCAAAAGCCTGTTGATTCACCTGTTTTGTTTTAGTTTAATTTTTCTCTTTGATAGTCTTGTCTGACATGAATCAGTGTGACATACTAGTTTGGGTCATTTCTTACACATTCTCATTGCTGCTTTTGGGGATACAGTACTAACATAGAGCTACTAGTGAGCTGGTATCCCTGACCCCATTTAAGTATTTTTTTATGATAAATCATATTATACCAGACTACAGTGCGTGCTGTATGAGTATTGTACAATTGTTCTAAGTGTTCTGTCAAGTTGTTACACTTGGTGGTAAAACACAAATTCGGTTGTCTGCATGTATAAGTATACAGAGGGAATCATCTGCATCAGCTGCTGGAGTATAACGTAGTGGAGGCGTTGTTTAACCAATGCAAGGGTTGTTCTTCGTTTTTGAAATTTGAAAATTGAGACATTACACCTTTGGCAAGGCCAGTCAGTGTCATAAACAGTTATTTTGTTCCATGGTGAATGCATACAAAACACTTCAAAACCTCAAAACACGCACACAAAAAAAGTAACAAGAGGCAGCAAAGGGAGGGGAGACACTGTTAGTGGCTGGTACAAGATGATGACCTCTGATAACCTCTCATTAATGTGGTCAGTCTCATATCCTCATTCTTCGTGTGAATTATTGAAATCTGTATGATTGAATAGTAACATATTAAATATTGACATCAGCCAGCATTTATAAATAATGTATATAAATGTAAACCCTTTATATTCTATATACCGGTACATATCTAGTTTGTATAATGTAAATAACAGGTACAGTTTTAGTCTGATTAAAAATATAAATGTAATCATTTTTAAAGTGCTTTTAAACCCTTTTGTCCTTCAATTTATGTCTCTATTTTCTTGTATCTCTATATATTTTAATACATTGCTGGCAGTTATTGTACTGTAAACAATGTTGCAATAAAGATAATGAGGTAACATTACTTTGGAAATGTCATCTTCTCAAATAATGATCACTACAACACCACCTATGTCTTTTTTTTCGTTAAATATTTTTGGGAACAGACAGTAGATTATAATTTACATTCTGAGTTTTTGAAACCGGTATTTGTATTTCTCTGAAGGGTAGAGTCAACTTCAGGAGACAGGCCACAAGGTGACACTCAAGAGCTGTGATAGGAATTAGCTCTAGACTTGGCTACATGTCCTACACATTATAATCTAATAACCTGTTTGTCAGATAATTAAACATAATGTTGGGGTTCCTATAGTTTCTACTTAAAGTGTTAATTGGCTAGTTTGTGTTGGGCCTATTTTGAGTCTCAGTTTTGACTTTATACTGTCACAGGTTGTTTAAATCTCTATAATTAAAAGCTGATCTTGCTCTAAAAGCTATGAATGGTGATCCTGCACTTAAAAGGTCGTACCTTCAGCTAGTTACTTGATCTAACTTGGATTGCCATAATTAAAAATATAGCGAGTTTTATGATGCCTTTAAGTGCTCCTCATAAACTCCTACTTAAGCAAAATGGAGGTTTATTTCATTTTTGAAATCAAGAGGCGCAGAGATAATTTGTGTTTCAGAATGAAGAGGAGGAAATAAGATAAGATAAGATACGATCTTTCAAGTTGTTACAGCAGCAAGACACTTAAGACACCACACAAACAAAAACAAAAACAAACAAATACATAAGAAAATAAGAAGAATAAAGAATGAATACAGATACAACAAATAAACTAAGAATAAACTAAATAAACAATCAATAAACAAAAAAAGAACTAAGAAGTACAGACAACTGTCTGTAATGCAATTACATCAGGCATGTCATTGGTGTTTTTAGTCAAAAACTGTTGTCTATTCAAAAATATTGCATTCAACAAAATATAACGTTATCACTCTTACCATCAGTTGCTGACATGATTTCCATGTCACATCTCGTCAACTAGACTATCACAGGAAATTCCGACTTTCCCAATCGTGGTCCCCATATTTCCGACAGCACATGAAAGCAACATTGCTTCCCGCTAGCCTACATTTCCCATGAAGCATCAGGAGTGGGCGGTTTTTTTGTGTGAAGACTGGCACTGCTGTTGAGTTGGGAGGTGACGGCTGTCTTGCTCGGTCGGGCGGAGGGGAACTTCACAGCGGCTACGGGTGTGGCTTCAAACGTGATAAATCTCAACGAGGGGAAAGAATGCTTAACCGCATTACAGGTTAAAATACAAACAGAAAGAGGAGTAAAAACAAAACAGCTTATGCAAAGTGGGTACAGGACTGTGGGTTCAATAGCCTACTGGCAGCAGGAGTCCGTCTGCTCGGTTTCAACAGCTGGAATACTTTTCGCCATCTAACCACACACACAAAAAAAGTTCTTCAAAGTTTTTGGTCCGCATGACAACTTCTCCCCTCGCGTACGTTAGGAAATCACCACCGACGCTGGCTTGTTGACTGGACTACAACGAGTCTTTGGGAATATCTTAGAAATCACAGCCGCATTGCAAAAGGAAAATCACTTGTGCTTGTTTTATGGTTGTTGTTCCTTCTCGCGGATGAACAAACTCCGTCACGTCTATCACCACTCTTCAAAAAGGGAAGTCGCCTTGCTCAACTTACAGCTGCGGAAAGCTTTTATTTGTTTTTAAATAGAGGCTTCGGGACACAGCTACTATACCTGCAACGCATTTCCCCAGTGATATTTTCCAATAAGCAGCAGTCCTGAAGCGTGCACTGGGAACCATGGGCTGCACAGTAAGTCAGGAAGATAAAGCCGCGGCGGAGAGGTCTAAAATGATTGATAAAAACCTGCGAGAAGATGGAGAGAAGGCGGCGAGAGAAGTGAAACTGCTGCTGCTGGGTGAGTAGGGTGTCACAACCACTAAAGCTCAAACATGATGCGATATTGCCTAAATAATGACGGGTGTGACATATGCAACTGAGCATGATAGGCTTTTACACTGTAACCATTGTGCAAAGATGATACAAAAGTACAGTAGACACTAGTTGCAGTGGTAGGGTAAAGTTTTAGGTTTATTTCTGAGATGTTAAGTTGGGGAAGTAGCCGTCAGTAGATCATGAGGAATATGAAATCAAACATTGGATCAAAACTGTAAGACTGTGTAGACCAAGCGACATTGGCAACAGTTACTTAATCCTTTTGTAATAGTGATGTAATTAGGCTTATTATAGTAAAGTATTCAGGCCTAAATACCATGATATAAGGAATATTGCTCTACCTCATACCCTTTGAGATGTTTGACCAACAACAGCACAACTTGTTTGTTGCTAAATGTTTCCTTGACCCTAGACTCACAAGTCAGTCTCTAAACGCTCAACTAGAGACTGAGGACATTCAACCTGGGGGGTATTTCACAAAGCTGGCTAACTGAGTAAGCCTGACTTCTGCACTGAGTAAAACCTGGAAACTCTTCAAATCTGGAACATGGACTGAAGTAAAAAGAGCTTTCCGGGTTTTACTCTGCGCAGAGGTCAGGCTTACTCAGTTAGCCAGCTTTGTGAAATACCCCCCAGGTTTAGTTAAAACTGGTAACAATTAGAGAGTTAAAAAAACAACTGCATTGCAGAACCAATCAAACGTCTTTAGGGCTGCCCTTCATATTGGGGCGGTGACATGCAGAAGTCTGTGCTTGTAAACACTGTACAAAAAGTAAGGGGCGTAGATTTCCAAAGCAGTAGGCGTAGGTTTGTTAGTGGTTGTACTCTCCGCCATTCTAGCAACTACATTGTATTCAAAAGTCTCCAGACGATTGGTAGGCGGAGATCTCAGATTGTCTGGTATCGTAAGACTACCTTGACCCACCTCCTGCAGAGACGAACGTGGCACCACAGATGCCATATTAAATGCCATGTGTGAGTGCAGTAGGTGTCCTGTGAACCAGACCTCCAGCTGCCCCAAGTCATACACTAACAAGCGCGAATCCGCAATAGCTGCGACCGCACACGCGCATGCATCCACACACACCCTCACGCAAACACGTGACCTCCATGCCAAATATGGGGTGGGACACTTTTGTGGACCGACCGACCGATCCCCTTTTGCCAATTGGCATGAACAGTTATTGAGCTCTTCTTTGGCTCATGGCCAACCTTTCCACAAAATCTTGTGCAAATCTGTGAATCCATTCGGGAGTTATGTACCTTTTTGTGATAGGCCACGCCCATCACCACGCCCCCTATTGGTCAATCGGCCTGAAAAGTTACTCAGCTCTACATTTGGTCATGACCAACCTCCATGCCAAATTTCAGCCTCCTGGGGCAAAAACTGTGGCTGCTACGGGGTGGGACACATTTGTGGACCGACCGACCGACAGACAGAGCTGTAGAGCTGCGGTCGCAGCTAAAAAGTAGCATGTCAAAAGGGAATGAAGTGGAATGACAGTCATCTAGCCACAGTGGTTAGTGCCAGGTCAAAGGTCGATGTCCACCCTCTCCCCCCTCGCTGCCTGTGTGTACTTGGCCTTCACTCTTAGCACTGTTTTGACAGAAACACAGGAGCTTTTATGGAGAATGTTTAGAAAGGTCTAGAGCTCGTGTCCCTGCCCAACAATAGACCTCGTAAGTCTGACGTCAGCATGCCCAAATATGGACTTACGGTTCCAAAGTGATTTCTCTATGGGGGAAATGAACAGGGTTTTCTAATAATCGTTCCTGTCACAGTGCGCAGGCTTTTCAAACTTAGGCATTTTACCTAAGTATATTTATCTCTCTAATGGCACTGGGTTCATTGATTTCTGTAACGGTTTTCAAGTCGAAGCAGTAATTTTGATAACAAGCTAAACACTTGGGTGCATATAATTTGCATCACCCGCTGATGGCGGGTCTCTCTCTCTCTCTCTCTCTCTCAATATCTAGCAGCATACTGAGCAGGTTCCCAGAGTTACACCGATACTTTTGCTAAATCGATCGCATATGTTTGATTTCCACATGTTTTATACTGTAAATATTTATCTTAATTTATCTCATAGTTGTATCTTTCTCATTGTTGCCCTTTTGCTCATAGCTTGCTCTGACCATCCCTGTTATTTACTCTGACTCTATGCTGCACTGCTCAACACAGAGCCTTCCCGTGCTTTTTGGGGGCTCTAATGGTGTTGCACATAGTGGCAACAAAGCTGTTAACCCTTTGTTGTTGACAGTCATGATATAAGAAGACTATACATTTTTACATACATTGTATTCCTCCTTGGCACAATAACATACCTTTCATTTGTGCATGCACATCTTCTTTTTTTCTTTTCTCTCTCGTACCGGCACCTGACCAGTAGTGTTGTTTGGACATCTTGCTGTTTGATTGCCTGAATTGCTTCATGATGATTGACAGTTTGACAGGCCGATTGGCTGACTGGTCTGCTCCATCAGATCAAGTGAAGAGGCGCCACTCTGCCTACTATATAACTACTACTTGTTGTAGGATAAATACGCAGTCTTTCCTGACAGAAAAGAAAATTCTGCTTAAATGGATAGTGAATGCATGCTGTGTTACTCTCTCCTGTGTCTTTGATGAAAAGGCTGGTTTCTAAGTTGTACCCATGGTTAGAAGGCTAATTACATACTCTGCTCTGTACTGTGGGTTTCATATCAGTAATTACTATCTGGTGCAGTGTGTGGGGGTTCAGAGGAATTATAGGAGAAGGCTGAATCTGAACTGAGGCTTCATAAATTTGTGCATCAAGATTCATGCAACTAAAAAACTCTTCCCTTCACTTTTGCAGTTTGAAAACATGTCACAGCATGTGAAGGCAGCACTTGGATAAAAAAAACTAGAAAGTAATGTGGTTTTTGGTAAGTGAAATTCAAATACCAGCTGTAAATGCATCTGTGTTGCAGTTGTGGACATAACGGCTTCAAGATGAAACAAAACTGTTGTGCACTGATTTGGCACTTTCTTACAGTGTCTGCACAGTTAGCAGTTTTTTACTTCACTAATACACTCTAGTTGACAATACAGTGTTCCAGACTTACTTGAAGTGTAGCTCTGTTTTTATTCATTCTTGAAAGATATGAAACGCACTGAATAATGTCTTAAAAGGATGCTATATAGGGAGCCGAAGTTGACATCATTTTGGTCAACCCTTTACCCTATCTCAATGAATGGGAGGTTACTTCATATAAGCAATCTGAAAAGCATATGGCTTCTGATTTTGAAATATGTTGTAGGAATCATCAACACGTCTTGCTTGGCTTAATTTCACAAAAATCCATTCAGTATTATTGACATGAATGACAAAATTTGTTACTGAACTACACTACCCAGCAGGCTTTTAGCTTGTTGGAATGTTCCATCTCCTGCAAAGGGAACAAGCTACGGTAGCTATCTAGTTACTATCGTGAGACTGAACTCATACTTTAGCGAAGTCCCAAATTGCATCTCAAGAGGTGAAAACCTACCCATGTGTGACACAGTGACAGCATCTACTCCCTACTCACGCGGATCACCCCCGCTATCAACAGTTGGTACATGCTACAATATAGTTCTCAATCGTTACAAACAAAGTATTTTCTGTAATTTTCTATGCCCTAAAATAACAGGAACGTGCAAATTGTCTAAAAGCTTATGATATGTAGTGTGTAGAGAGGTGAATCTCAACACCATTTGTTGCTTTGTTTAGTTGCAGAAGACATACTACTTTGTGGTCAATGGAAAATTGCGCTAGCCTAACCAAAAATAAAGCTGTGTTGATTGTTTTGCCTTGTTAGTTGTCCCTAGAGAAAGCCATTAGTTAATGTAGCAGAGAGGAGTTCATACCTTTGAGGCTTGAGCCTTCATTAACAGGAAGCACTCTTTCAGTGGCTTCCCTTCAGATTCTTGTCTTTGATTGATGTTTAATCTCCTCCCCCTCTACTACTAAAGCTGGAATAAATGTTGCTGCTCACTTCAGTTTATTTTCTCTATTCTTCAGTTTTTCTACCCTCTTTTTTCAGTTCAGCAGAAATGGAAAGTTCCTTTTGGCAGCTTGCTCTGCTTTAACTGTGAGAACAGCAGCGTGGTCGTTGGCAACGTTTCTGCATGGTTCACTATACACACACATGCACACATTTGTTTCAGAGTAAATATACATAAACACATTTGATCTGAGGCTTGACAAACAATGCAGTTATGTAAATATGTTGCCATATTTAATGCATGCATGCTCCCTGTAGGCACAGTAGATGAAGATGTCCATTTCTATTATGAATATATAGACAATGTACTGTAAATAACTTCAATTTTAACTCTGCCCCATATGTTTCAGGAGGCAGGTCTGCAGTGGAGTATACCCTCTTTGCTCCACAGCTGTCTGCTTGACAGGGAAGAGGTGATTAATGGAGGAAAATAAAGGACAGTTTTATCAGGCTATAGCTAAAGAAATGCTGATCATATTCTTAGAGCAGAAACAACATGGTCTATTTTGAGTTTGAAAAATAACTGATATGGCAGCTCTGTTATTCATTTCCATTGGGGATGAAAGAAGTGTTGTTCTTCTATGACATGATATACAAGGCATGCACTGCTTTTCGCATTATAGGTTACATTTATCACATGCTTATTGCTACAATGTGGGATTGGCCTGGATTCCATTATATAGCTCCTCATGGGCACTACAGTAAGGCCACATGTAACAATGTAAGGCTATACTGTTTTGCCTGCAGCAGCTTTTAGTCATGGTGAAGGCAGGGCTTGACGTTAAAGATTTTTTCTACTGGCCCGACCGGGCCAGTTGGTTAGTGTTCCACTGGCCCCACCAATATTTTTACTGGCCCAGCTATAACTGTTATTTTTTTGTTTTTAAAGATAGATGATACATAATTAAAAATGTCAGTCTACAATACGGATAAAATGTAATTAATAATCAATTTGAACAGATTTTAACTCCTCGTCTTTCAATCCCCCCCAAAAAACAGTTTAAGAAAAATGGCTTTGAAAATATTTAATGTGTTATAATTACAATGCTCAAATAGTGTAATCATTTATTGACAAGTATATACAGGCAGGCAGGCACACACACACACACACGCACGCACACACACACACACACACACACAGCAGAGGCAGGCGCTCACACACAAACACACACACACAGGCACACACACACAGACCTCTATGCAGTTAATATTATAAACACTTCAATTAGATCGCTTTC
>OMLI01060118.1:0-13765 GCA_900302605.1 Rondeletia loricata
AATAAAGAATTGTAGGCTGTAGGTCAACAACTCAACACAAACCTTTGCATACAACTGTATATAGTACAGATAAAGAAACAAAACTTACCGTTAATAGTTCAAATTTCTCCCGCACTCTGTCTCCTTCTGGGAAACCCTGCCACGATAAAAAAAAAACTAGACTAGGTAAAAACCTTGTATATGACTGGACTCAGGAGCCCAACCCATCTAGACTAGGTAAAAACCTTGTATATGACTGGACTCAGGAGTCCAACCCATCTAGACTAGTTTTATTTCAGGTTAAGAAAGAAGGCATACTGTACATAAGAACAAATATTTTTTATGCATTTTTGTTGCTGCAATACAGCCGTTTTAGTTTTTCTCTGCTCTGCTATGTGTTGTGTTATGCTCTGCCCTCAGGTCGTAGGGAACAGCTGTGGACAGATCTGAAGGCGGGTGCAGAGTCCGGCTGGGACTTCTCATCCCGCTGGTATGTGGACGACGAAGGCTACAACAATGGCACCCTCAGAGAGACCCGCACCAGTCAAATCCTGCCCACTGATCTCAACGCTCTGCTGTGTCGCAATGAGAAGAAACTCGCTTCATTCCACAGGATACTGGGTGAGCGTTTGAGCCGTGAGCAGAGAGACAGCCTTTGACCTTGAACTAACTTTGGCCTGCACGCTGCTTTTAGCTCCTAACCGGTGTTACGTAAGGGTGATGTGCTCTTGTCTGACAGGTGACGGTGACTCAGCTGCACTCTATGACCAGGCTGCAGCCCGCAGACTGGAGGCAGTGGAGTCTGTGTTGTGGGATGCTGAGAGGGGTGCCTGGTTTGACTACAACCTGGTGACACATTCCAGCCACTTTGAATTTTACCCTTCCAACCTTGCACCTATTTGGGCAGAATGCTATTCACAGCCTGCGATGGGAGAGAAGGCAGTACAGTATCTGAAGGTTGGTATGAACTCCAGGCTTCATTGTGGTCTCGATACACAAATGACTGTGCCAGAATACGCTCCTTTTGTTTATTTGACCTTTATTTATCCATGCTTGCTTTTTCACGAGCGCCCAGTACAACCACAGCCTTCTACTGTTGGCCATTGAGCAGCTCCACTGGGTCACATTTGATCAATAGTGCTCATTTGCTCCAGCAGATGGCACACACATACTACAGAACTTCCCTTCACGCAAGCTCTTGTGTTTGCTTGTCCCTTTTCCTATCTGCACAGGAGAGTGGCGCTCTCCAGTTCCCCAATGGAGTGCCAACATCGCTGAGAGAGAGCGGGCAGCAGTGGGACTACCCTAACGCATGGCCCCCTTTACAGCACATGCTCATCGATGGTAGGCAGCCATCTTTAATACATGATTTGTCACTATCAGAGATTCTTCAGTGGAAAGGCAGCCACGCAGTGATGATTCATGAGTTGCTCAACCAGTTGCCATGTTGTCTTTGCATAATGATTTATTAAAATGTATTATAAAGTAATTTCTTGGGTTGCTTGCGTTTTCAGGTTTATCAAAACTGCCTTCGGAGAATGCTAAACAAGTAGCGTTTGATTTGGCCCAGAGGTGGATCAAGACAAACTGGTTGGCATACGTCAAGTATGATGCCATGTTTGAAAAGGTGAATCTTAGGTTTTAGTATTGCTGTGATTTCAGGGCTTGTGTTGCACAGTGATAATACAGTGTGCTCAGAATCTGTGATCTTCTTCCTCTTGACAGTATGATGTGAACGGAGATGGCAAACCTGGTGGCGGAGGGGAATATGAAGTTCAGGTATTTCCTTTCATGTGTTGATAGATTAACAATAATGTGCTGATATAATAGTCGTGTCAATCTTTCTAATTTCATGCAAACAACTATCAATTATTTCTCCCTCGCTCCTTTTCTGCTTCTCACTTTGAACACGGACGCATGCTAACACACACACACACACACACCCCTCCCACTCCCCTCCCACTCACTCGTCATTTTTGTTTTTGTCATCATTTTCCACCCTGCTGGGTCCTGTTGTCATTTAGATTTCGTTATCCAATTCATTTGTCTTTGCTGTGAGGTGGGCGGTGTTTATAAGCCACTTTGCTTTTGTTTTTAATCTCACCTCGCACAAATTAGTCACTTGTTTCAATTCTTTGTGTTTTTTTAATCACTGTGTTTTATCACTTTGCAAACTAAAAGATACAACGAAAAAAATCCTAAAAGTTCTGCTGTGTTGGCTATGCTGTAGCTGGGCTTTGGTTGGACCAATGGTGTGGCCCTGCAGCTCTTGGACCAGTATGGAGGGAGTCTCACCTCAGGAAGTAGTAGTGTGTCTTCGGGCCTCCTATTGCCGCTGGTCGTCTCAGTCCTTCTCATGCTCCAGTGAAACAGAAGTGACAAAAACAGCCTGACTGTGGGGTGGATTTCATTATACCAAGTTTCACTGTACTGCATCCCATCCTGTACCTCCCCCTCTAGGTACGTCATCCCAATAGTGGACTTCAATCAAAGACAAATTGACATTAGAAAGCATATTAAATTGCGAGTACCGTCACAATGTCTGGTATTTTTTCCCATCACCCTATAGGATCAGGATTTTGTACCTTTATTTGCAGAATGGAACAGGATATGATTTAACATGACTAATAATTCCTTCGATGAATATTTGAGTATTTATGCTCAGAGGTAGATGATTTCTGGCGATGTCAGGAGTTGCAGATCATTTAGGCAATCTTGGTCTCCCCCCACTAATGCAGCCTGTTTGTGCTCCTTGTTGCTTGAACATTAACTTGCCGCTGATATTTAACTGACATTACAAACAGTAATTCACGTAATCCAATTATAGAGTATATTGCTGTAGTTTATTGCTGTACTATAGTTTAACTCCCAGTGAGTCTTTTGATTTGCATACAAACTGAATGTAAAAGACGTGAGAGAATATAAATGTGTAGTGATTGCATTAAAGATGTTTGAATCATAGCAGCCCTTTGTATGGACAATTTCTCCTTGTTTCTTAGTGTGTTCACAGGTCAGCCAAGGAATTTATGAGATTGCACTGCTGGCATATCGCAGCATATTAAAATTAGCGTTATTAAATAAATGTTCCTTTTTTACGTATCATTAGGTATACTGTGCCTTCAGAACGTATTCAGCCCCCTGACGTTTTCTGCATTTTGTGGTGTTACAGCCTGAATTGAAAATTGATTAAATTTAGATTTTTTGTCACTGATTTACACATGACAATGACCCATAATGTAAAGTCCATCCATCCATCCATCCATCCCCTTATCTAGGTCAGGGTCACGGTGGCAACAGGGCACCACCACCACCCCTGTCTGCCAATCTGAAGGCACTGTTCCCGAAATCCACGCAACACTGAAGAGATGTGTCAACCACAATAGCCCAACACCACCCAGAGCCTTCAGCATTTCAGAACGGATCCCGTTCCCTCCTGGTGCCATAATGTCAGAGTGGATATCAATTCAATTGAGTGGACATGATTTAGAAAGAAACGCATATATAAGGTCCCACAGATGACGGTGCATGTCGGAGCAGAAACTACCATGAAGTCCAAGAAAATGTCAGTAGAATTCAGAGACATAATTGTGAGGAGGTATAGATGTGATGAAGGGTATGAAACAATTTCTAAAGTGTTGGGAGTTCGTTCACAAGAGCACAGTAGGCTCCATCATTAGGAAATGGAAAAAATACAGAACTACCTAGACTTTACCTAGAGCTGGTCGTCAGACAAAGCTGAGCAACAGGGCAAGAAGGACCTTGGTCAAGGATGTGACCAATAATTCAAGGACCACTCTAACTGAAGTACAGAGTTCCTCGGCTGCAATTGAACATTTCGCCAGAAGGATAACAAGTGTAGCACTTAATATATCTGGGCTGTGTGGCAGAGAGGCCAGAAGGAAGCCACATGACAGCACGCCCAGAGTTAGCAAAAAGGCACGTGAGAGACAGAACATGAAGTAAAAGATTCTGTGGTCTGATGAAAATGGAACTCTTCAGCCGTAACGCAAAGCATTATGTCTGGTGGAAACCAGGCACGGCTCATCACCCATCTTAACACCATCCCTACAGTAAAGCATGGTGGTGGCAGCTTGATGATGTGGGGTGCTTTTCAGTGGCAGGGACTAGGCCTGCCTGGAGCCAAATACAAGAAAATTATTGAGGTGAACCTGCGTCAGAGTGTCAAAGACCTTAGATTGGGATGATGATTTATGTTCCAGCAGGACAATGATCCTAAGCATACAGCCAAATCAACACTGGCTTCAGAACAAGAACGTGAACGTGAACGTCTTTGAGTGGCCTAACTAAAGCCCAGACTTAAATCACATTGAAAATATGCAGAATAGTTTGAAGATATAGCTGTGATGCTCCCCATCCAACTTGAGAATAGGAGAAAATCCCCAAATCCAGACATGCCAAGCTGATACCAACGTACCCAATAAGACTCGAGTTGTAGTTGTTGCCAAAGGTGCTCCTACAAAGTATTGACTCAGGGCTTGAATACTTATTTAAATGAGATATTACTCTATTTCATTTTCTATAAATTTGCATACATTTCTAAAAACATGTAGATGTTTAGACGGAAAACATCTCAGGTTTTCGTTTTTAATTAATTAAACATGTTAAAGAATCCAGTTTGACATTATGGGTTATTGTGTTTAGATGAGTGACAAAATCGCAATTTTGTAAATGCTTGATTGTAACTTAAAGAATTTTCAGATTATTTAGAGAGAAACAAAGATATGACTGAATTTTTTTTGCAATTCCTCATTGTTCCAAGGAAGTCATTCTCTCTGCCATTTCTAGTTACGTCTGGTAAAATGCAGGTCAAGCATGAAATTAAGCCCACATAGATATTCAAATGGTTGCCAAAAAAGAAGTAATGAGGAAGTTGGTTCATGGCCTTGAAGATATGAGACACAAGCAGGGACTTCACTGCATCTCTCTCCTTAGCATGAGTGCACAGCGCAGATTGCCTGTGCAATTTAAATAGGCAAAAGGCCAATAGGTGCAGCGGTCCGTGCAAGCCCAAAGATCACACTCTTGTAATATGCTATTGTGAGCCTCCATCTACAACCCATATCGCTATTGCCCCCCACAAGTGTGGAGCCCATACAGTAACAGTGTTTATTATGCTGTGTTGTGAGAGGTTTAAGCAGCAGGGAGCAGTCATTATGTTTTCAGCACTCGTTGACAGCAATAACTCAAGTAGAACCTGCTCATTTTGATAACTAACGCATTACCATGCCATTTTAGCAGAAATGCGTTGTGTTCAGTTAATGAGATCAGGCTGTAAAGTGTGGAAGAACTTGCCTATCAGTTAAATGGTAATGAAGTGAAGCCGTGTGTGTGTGTGTGCGTGTGTATTTAATTATATAAATGTGAGGACATTACTCCAGGAAGCACGATCCATGGGCGGTCCATGAATTGTAAAGCAGCAATGACAAGTGCATTACATGTTGTTGTGGATGTAAAGGTCAGAGTCTCTTGTCCTCACCAGCCATCCGGTATCTACTGCTGCATACAAACTAGGTTGCACATGTCAACCTCGGTTGGCTTTTTCTAATAAGCCGGTAGACGGTGCTTAGTTCAATTCCAGAGTCTCAAGATCTATTGTTCTTTATTAAAAAACACACATGACAATTTCACGCTCCGACAGACCAGATATGTTTTAAGTAATGTGAATACAGCAGTGTGTCTTGGCAAGTTTCATTTATTCATTTGCCTTTAAAATTCTACATGTATCCCTGCATGTCCTTCTCTATGTCCCTCTGGCCTCATGTAAAAAAGATACACTACTGTGGCCAGCGCTGTTCCTCATTTCCATAATGAGAGAGGGATGCAGGATGATGCGCTGAAACCTGTGAGTCCTTATCAAACAGCATCACAAGTGTAAAAAAGTAGGAGTGGAGGACAATAGAAGTGGATCCATATCTCCGAGTCTGTCTGTGGCTTTAGACTGAGGCCTGCGCTTCATTAGTGTTCCCTGGCTCAGCCTTCACTGGCCCCTGCAGCACACATTACAAAGACTGCTCATTATCCCACCGAGTCCTCGCGGCGCGTCAGCCCCGCTCTGCTCTGCAGGAACCCTGCTCTGCACCGCCAACGTAATCCTCCCTCGTCCCCACGATCCACGAGGACCCACGGCGGGGCTCTGCAAGGACGCTAGCTGTCTGTCCTCTGATGGCGGATCAGAGAGGGAGACGGTTCCTCAGCTAATCCCATTCCTCTCCTTTCAATATGGCCTAATCAATACCTCATACTGAAGGATCATGCCTGTTTGCCTACCGCATGTAATGTATTCCCCCTAATTATGACCCTAGCATCCACCAAAAATGGGTTCGTCTCTGGCTTTGCAGCTAAATTGTTTGGAGAGTAGGCCAACTCCTTGACCTCTAAACTGGAAGGATTGGATAACTGGAGGCACTGTACAGATGGATATGAGATAGCTTAGTAGTATTGATTTTGCACTGTCCAGAGATATCAGGCTTTTTTATAATCAATAACTCTTGAGGAATCATTCCTGTACAATTTCTCCTGCTTAAAAGAAGATTTGAAAATCCAATTTAATGGCAGAGGAGCTATCCGTGAAAGAAAATTGAATATTGTCTCAGCTGATCTGCACTCTTGAACTCAAGACTGAGGAATCTTTAAAAATAAAACACACACACACACACACACACACACACTACTATCTTAATGTTTTGAATAATTGGATTGATTTTTCACTCTCAAACTGACACACTGCACTTCTGATTCAAAGACTGATGTGACGTATGTGACAGATTAACATGAGTCTTACATGTATTGAGGTTGTAAAGAGTTCACCATAAAACTACAACAGCCTGTATTTGGAATTATAAGGGCTTATGAAAGTTTCAAATGCCTTATTTTCCATGTATGAGTCAAACTCTTTCCACAGTTTGGACCAGGGCTATATCTAGAAATGTTTACTAACCCCTCCAATATGTCACTTCCTCCTCAGTCAGATAGTGGCAGGGCTCAATCATCCCTTATCACCCAGCTGCAGTTTTCATGTTGGGGTTCAAGTATGTTTCCCTTAGTCAAACAATTCATTTTTTTGTATTTAAATTTTTTATTGTCAATGCTATTTCAAAAGCATCAACACACCATTTTGCCATTTGAAGTCTATAACCTCCTCCAGCCCACCACATGTAGGACTGTTGCCCGACTGGACCACTGTGAGGCGGTAGAGGTCTTTGTTGTGTGGGATGGTACGCCTTGTTTTCCCAGTCATGCCATTTTGTCCAGGAGGGCATAAGATCAATATGGACGCCAGAAGAGCCTATCCTTGTTTGCAATGTGGCAAAGTGCCCTTGCCTACTGTAACATTTTGAAAGCTTTTACTCTGCGCTTAACATGGTCAAAGAAAAACGAATGACATGGCACTCTGAGTTTTTCTTTGAAGATGTTTTTGTTATTGTATTTGAACTATAAGCCAAGAGAATCACACTGATTTTTCCACCATCCATCTGAGTGGAATGTCAGTGTGATGACAGGCTCAGATCAATAGTCTGCTGATGGCGAGGACTTGAATTGTCAGGTCTAGGCTATTCCCTATGTTGGAATAATTGCGAGTGATCATGCATCTTGTGTATGCCACGGTGTGAGCATGTGTAGCGCCTTTATGCTTTCAATATCCTTTCATTGAAAGATGAAACCGGCGTCTGGTTAACTGGCTCGGCTTGCTGGGTAATTGCAGGACACAATCGTCTGAGCCATTTGCACGAACGAACCGAGTCTGACTGCACGGTAGCTCCATCGTGGGACACAAACAAGTCAGTTAAACACCCAGGCGGGGGAGGCCGTGCCTGGAGAGGGGGATGAGCCAGAATCGGGAGGGAAGAGAAAGCAAGGGAGTGAGAGAGAGAGCACACGAGGAGTCCTGCTTATTACAGCTGCACAGATGGTGCAGCAGATGAGATGGGACGGATAGATGGATAGATAAGGAGTAAGACAGAAAGAGAGAAATGACATGAGAGCACATGTGTGACAGTGTACATAAGGAGCGGCGTATTGGAGAACTTCCAAGGGAAACACTTTAATATTTATTGTTCTGAGGCTGGTCGGAAACTTTCTTTCCACCTCCAATTCGTCAGCAAGAAAAATGGTTGAGGAGCCGCCTGTGAAATATTAATTCCATTGCAGAGAGGCTGGATGCTGAAGATAGGAAGGATAGAGCGGCATATGGTGGAAGATCCTGAGGGAGGGAACGCCGGGTTCTCAACTCCAACACAGACGAGAGGGTTGGAGGTGTGAGGACGAGTTGAGAAAAAGAAGGACGGGCATTGAATTATTGGGAGGAGGATTCAGTGGAGCTTATGAGGGCAATATTAGAATTAGGGCTGTCACGATATCAAATGTTCACAATCATTATCATGGCCAAAAAATATCACGATAACTATATTATCACGATATCTATAGCAATCATTCAAAATAAATGGATGTTGAGGATGTTTTCTCTTTAAAAACTGAAAACAACTGATTACAATGAATTTTTCATGGCAGTCAACAAATAAGATTCATCAGATTATCAACTGAAACAGTCACATGAAGTGTGTGTGTGTGTGTGTGTGTGTGTGTGTGTGTGTGTGTGTGTGTGTGTGTGTGTGTGTGTGTTAGTGCGTGTTTGTGTGTGTGTGACTCATTGAGTTATTGCTTTCCACGATATATCGTGGCTGGATTATTTACATGATATTAGTATTTTCATTTTTTAAATACCACGATTATCGCAAAACCGGTATATCGCGACACCCCTAATTAGAATAGCCCCAACTTTTGGCTTTGTAAGCTAATATTCCAGGCTCATCCAATATTAATTCAGTCTTTCTACCAGTGACACAAAGCAGCAATAATAAGATGAAGATGACATTCCTCACTAGTATTAGTGAAGCAACCAAAACAAACACAAAAGCTTCACAACTCTCCTCCAATTTAAGTCATACGTTTGGTGATCAGCACTGTTCTAGTTTGTCTTGTTAGCTTTTAGCTTCAGATCCTGTAGAGCTTAACTCAAAACTGGAGGTTTTAGATCAGTGTTACATTTGTTACAGGTTTGTAGATTATGAATGCCATGTTCCTGCTGTCTTATTCAGGATTCCAGCATCTCTGACTGAGTGTTTGTGAGGTTCCTTCTCATAGAGCTGCAGCACACCTGAATGGACATCGAGCAGAATGCTCTATCCCATTTCTATATTGCAGGGAAATAAATCAATCAATGTGCATCATGATTTCTATTCCAGTTGAGGTAATCGATAGGCAATCAGTGTTCTATCTTTTTGTCTGTCTGTTCACGGAGAAGGCCATTCTTTTTAGGGTACCTGCACTTCAGTGTTCAAGTGCAGCGACATGCACACCTTTGCAAAATCTTTATTTGATGAGGAGGCTAATTTGTTCTCTCCCGAAAGACAACAAAGGATGTGCCGAGGTGATTTCTCTCTGTCTTCCTCTCTTTCTCTCTCTCTCTGCCCCTCATTAGGAATGCACAACATCTCCTGAATGTTTAGTAAGGCCAGGTCAAGACCGCCTTTGTCCATCGGAGACCTGTTGTGTCCCTATGGATTAAAATAATGAAGAAACCAATTCCCCCGTTTATCAAAGCTATGCGAACCAAGAAATCAGCTAATCCTGCCAAAATACCTTTAGAGAGAAAATACAGGGGGATTTAATTTGAAAGGAATACGGGAGCCTCACTCCCTATTAAGACCCATTAGACCCTAATAGATGAACTTCTTGATTAGAGGTAACTTAACACATCTGAACCAAACATCCTATTCATTGCAGTACCTCTGTGAATGTTGCATTGGCCACAAGGAAATAGTTCTGGCTTCTTTTCATCCACTTTAATATCAGAATTCAGATAGAGGTGGCAAAAAAACAATAGAGTCTCAAGGGTGGCTATGTATCAGCGTGTGGAATATCACCTTTACTCCTCACAGCTATGGTAGACAGTGAAAAGGAGGTGCAGGAAACTGAATTTTATGGATTAACAACTCATGACGATGGAGGAATTCTTTATTAGTGGGCTGGAGAATCAGTGAAAAGGCCCTCCCAGGTGTTGCTCCACCAGATGGGCTCGGGATGCGATGGTAATATATTCCCCAAGCGTCGGCTCTGCCTTTGAAAAATGCTGGTGCTGGGAGAAGATGGCCTTGCTCCGTTTGAAAGGCAAGCCGCAGGGGGGGGGGACAGATGCTCTGATACTCCAGCAGGGGTGTAGCTGCGGGGCCTCGTGGCTGTTCTCTGCCGAGCGGGGGGAAATGCAGTTGAGCCACGCCTCCGCAGCTCAGCGGGAGAAGCTGGGAAATGACAGGCAATGAGCAGTGCCGCGCTCTTCAGGTCACGATGCCGCATTTACCAGCGGGGGGGCGAGAGGGAAAATCTGATCACAGACTAGTAATTTGCAGAGCGTTAGCGAGTCAGGCTCTTGCTCGTTGCTACGCTGATGTTTCAAATGAACCCTGGAAATGAACGCTTCGTATCTGTGCCTTCGCCCCCGACAAAACAACAACAACAAAATCATCAGTTTCATGGGAGGGGCCTGATGTCAGTTACATTTGAGAAGTAGAGACTGAAATATAATACATTTTGATCATTGTTGATATCTTGCAAGCCAACTGGTAAATGTGTGATAGATAATAAAAGCAAAACTGTCCATGTAAGAAAGATTGTATAATCCATATAACAATATATAAATAATAATAATGATATCCTTAAAGCAGATGAGACCAATCTGGGAAAATCGACCATCCAGGGTGAGATATTCATATCAAAGAACAAAGACATTTCAGAGTCTCTCCCCATGTAAGTTACATCATATTGTTCCCAATTCATCCCTCTGTCTTCTCTGCAGTATCAAGTTACATTTCCATCATGTTAGATAAGGTTTTCAGTGTTTGAAAAATACCTAAAATGTGATCACGACTCGACTGAGATCAATAGAGGAAGCTATTGGGTGAAAACCCATCATTGAACACAGTTTTAGTCCATGCGGGACGTTGGACAGGCTTGTACATCTCTCTCAGAGGAAGCTGCTTAACCAGAACATGAGCCGTAGAGCGATGGTAACTAACTTAAACATTCCTAAAAACTTTCAGACTATATTATGAGCAAGTCCTTGACCAAGAGTGAATTAAAAGGTTGTGTTGTTCAGCAGGTTCAAGGTGAATGAATAGCAATTAGGATTGGATTAATTTGGTTTCCAGGAGCAAATAGAAGTGGCACTTTGAGAAGACGTGTCCCTGTTCCTCCCCTGGCCTTGTTGAATTGTGAGGAGGCCTCGGATGCGATGACTGAGTTTATCACTCTTAATGAGAGCGACTGCAGTAGGCCACACTCCATTACGCATGAGCCAGATGATAAATTACATTACCTTCCATGACTCCCTGACCCCGAGGGATGTTTAATTAATCAGAGGCCGGACATGGCCACCATTAGTGGAAGGAACAGCGGCCAGGGCGGCCCTGGACACACTCTCACTCCCACACACAGTCATTTGACTATCTTTCCAGCTCTCCCGCCTTGGCAGCCAGGTGTGACTATAGAGACGCAGAACATGGAGAGAGACATCTTCAGGACCCCCGGGGGCCGTTAGCAACACTAACTGCTGTTTGAATGTGAAACAACCAGCGCTCTTAATCAGGTTGGAATATGAATAACAGAGTCTAACAGATTAGCTGAGAGGAGGCGGGGCGATGAAGAGGATGTGCTGCTGCACAGGTACAGTAGAGCAGAGGTGCTCAAAGTGGGGTCTGGGGACCGTCTGGAGGAGTCCTTCAGGGGGTTCCAGGGGGTCTCTGGCAAAATGAGCAATAGTTCAATTTCATTAAAATTGTATTAATAAATTTAATAATTCACAAAAAAGTACCCCTATTAGAGAATATAGTATAGGAATGACTATTCTAATACTGAATGTCGTATCTCCCCTTGTACAATACAGGCAGTAATACAATTCAGTACTAATATAGACAGTAATACAATTCAATACTAAATCAGCAACAACACAAATCCATTTGACAAAATGTGAAAAAATGTCTATGTGGTCTAAAACATTTTCTTTTCCAGTTCCCACAAGCAGATTTAATGAATCCGTGAACTCTGAGAAGCTTTATTCCACCAGGGATCTCCGTCTGAAAACACTTTTGTCTCGGCATAGAATTGTCTAATTGTTATACAGTAGGTGGAGAGACGGCCGTGGGAAGTATGAGACCTACAACAGAAAGCCATTCTTTTACATTCATTGTGATGATTTATTTTTCTCCAATAAAGGGTTTTTAGTAAAAAGAAAACAAAAGAAATGTAACTACTCTACATTTTCCTGGAGACTCTAAGGGATTCCCTCAGTGACCCCTTATGGATCCCAAGCCCACGTTTTAGTAACCACTGTGGCAGAGTCTCACATACAGCAACAACGCCTGGCTCTGCTGCTCCTGACAAGAATCCTGCGGCGTCCGGAAACTCAACACTTCTGTTATTTACTCTGGAGGTGGAAGGCTCATTCAGCCTCGCACTGAAGTGTAGTTTACGGCTTCTGCACGCTTTACGATACCGGCTAGGTTTACAATAAAGTTCTCCTTGGCTTGGGCGATGAATGTAATGACTGTAGCTTTATGACTGTCTGGCAGATCAAGGTCTCTTTTGATCCAGCTTTTGATGCATTTTTGGTAGTGTACTGTACGCTGCATTCAAAATGTAATTTATGACGAGGGAAATATTCCCTTGTCCTCATTTTCATCCACCCTTTCTTTGCAGATTCAGAACAGCACCTTCTATTAGATGTAGATTGTGATCTGCCAGCCTCCGACACAGCACTAAAAATTAATCGGACACAAACAACTTGAGTCTCATGTTCAACAACTGAGTGACATGTTTTCCCCCTTCTGCCTGTAGACCCTTTGAGGCTGCCTGTCTCTATTCCTTTGCCTGTACTATACAATCGTCTGTACCAAAGGCTGGATTGTACTCGCACCACTCAAGAGTACTCTGCTGCAATTTGACATTGATAGGAGAAAATGGCTGCACGCCTGTTCCTCCATCCCATTTGTATTACAACTGGCAGAAACATTGAATTGTGGATAGAGTGGAGAGGCATGAATTTCGCCGCAGAATTTCACTTTTGAAAAGTGAACTCGATTACGATTGAAATTGAAATGTAAATTCTGCTGACAAAGGTCACAAAGACACGACTAAAATATCTGAGCTGCAGGCTGCCAACTGGTGCCACGTTTCAAACGGCGCTCCATTAAAAAGCGAAAGAGCGGTGTTCGTTACACACTTACCGAGCGCATGTCACCTTTGATTTCAGAGGAAGGTGACACACGGGCATTACTGCAGTGCTGCATTTGACTAAACTATCTCCCCTCACCTCTGATGTGTGGTGTCCATGCATGACTATGATCCATCCAGAGGTAGATGTTCCTCATCATGGCCACAGGTTTATTTTGTTGTGGGGGTTTGAGTTGCAGCCTCTGTGTGGCAGTGTGTGTTCACCCACAGCCCTCCTGGCTCCTCTGGTCTGTCTCGTCCGCTCTCTGCATGCTGAGCATCTTCCAATCTGGCCGCGAGCGACGGAGTGACTGGCGCTCTCGGTGTCAGCTCTCCTCAGGATTGTCAGAAGTCCTCCGTCAAATCCCCCTACCGGCTGGCCCTGCGGCTCCGAGGAAATTAACCAGGAGACCGGGGAGGGGAGTACCACTGCCAGGGAACTTTTTCTATTTATGCTGCAACAGTATTACTCTTTCACAAAAGACATCCTCCATGATCCCTG
>OMLI01060119.1:8145-30260 GCA_900302605.1 Rondeletia loricata
ACGTTATTTCCGACGGCACTTAAACGCAACTTTATTTACAAGGAGGAAACGTGAGTCATCGACCAACAACTTTTTAAGTTGCAACGTCACACGTTTCCTCCTTGTAAATAAAGTTGCGTTTAAGTGCCGTCGGAAATAACGTAATAAACAGCTGAGCTCACGTGTACGACCCAGCAAATCAGTCAATGCGACTGGGAAGTCCGAATTTACTGATAACGGAGTTGCATGTTGGATGTGATATTTAGGGGGCGGAGAGCATGGAAGGCCTGTCAATAATAGACGCCATCAGTTTTTTTATACAACAATTGTTGCCTGAAATATCAAGTAAATCGTACATTACACGCCTGGTACACATTTTCTACTCTTCATTCATGCAGCTGTGTGCCACTCGTTTGCTAAACATCCACCCCCCAAAAACCTACTTTTGTTACACGGTCCACTGTTACTTCCGAGCAAAAGCTCTTGAATGTGAGACAAGTCGTATTTATAAACTCAGTGTAGGAAGTTACAAGAGCACTTGAAGGCAGCATGAAAGCAGCCACGCCTCGTGCTGCCCTCAGTAGCCGTACCCTACTAAACAGCGTGGTGCAACGACTACATACTTGGCTGTTTTACTTTAGTACTCTGCCCACCACCCGGACACAAGGCGGCAGAACTAGCCCTACTTTTGACGATTTTGATGTGTCCACTTCATTGTCATAAACAACATCCAATTGACGCTTACCTACAAATACCTCCAGTGCGAACAGATGAGTACTGCTCCACTCCTGACGCCATCGTCTGCCTTTGAGCATGCTGCCGAGGGCCGTCCACTGCACCACCTAAATAGTTGACAGGCGGTCCCGTTCACCAATTAACTTGGCAATGAACCAATAGAAACGTGACAGTTTAATGGTACGGTCTTCCAACCCTCCATTTCTTGGTAATATAATTCCTCTTGTCTAATCTATCACACTTTTTAAATAGCTGATCACGATATCAGGGAGTGCTTTCGCACGTGAAAAGGTGATGAAAACTGCAAATCAAGATAATGTGGGAGAGAAAGTTATGACGACTCATGTTAATTGATCACTTACACAGGCATAGAGGTAGTTAACATCAATATTTACTGTCCTTTTTCGTTTTATCCACGCCTTTTGCTTGGTACATTGCACATCAACCAGTAATATTAAATTCTCAGTGTGTACCAATAGCAGTCTAAGGCAACATGTCATTAATTAGATCTGACAGTAGCACATTGTCACAGAATCAGGGAACATACATGTAGAGGTAGATTGGGGTCAAGACAAAAATAGAACACAAGAGGAAGCTTTCCATTTGACTTCTGAAGGTGGATTTGTTTACACCAACTGTGACATACTTGTAGTCCATCCAGTACAGAAAAAAAAATAGGAAACAAAAAAGTTGCTTTTGAATTCTGGATAATGTAAGGCTATATTATGTGGCTCTCCTAACAAGAGACTAGCACTGTGCTGAAAATACTTACAACAGACTCTCTACACACTCGGGGACTGCAGTCATATCCTCGACTTGAGATGTTACAGAATCTAGATGTCAATCTCTAATTATCATCAATTTCCCCAAGAATGACATCATGGTACACTGCTCTTAGCCTGTCTCCTGCTAATGCATGTCATCCAAATTCCTCATCAGGTAAAAGTTGGTCGCTATACTTGATGAGATATTTGGTACAAACCTACACTCAATACCGGCATGCAGTACGAAAGTATACTTAGTATATAAAACAAGTTAGTAATTCATTACCCTTAAAAATATGACACATTCAATAATTACAAATTATTAGTAACAATTACAAAGAAGAAACTAAGAAAACCTCACAATGACAAGATCATAATTATTTGCTTAACTAAAAAAAACTAAAAACACTGTCCCTTCTAATTCAATGAATCACGTGTTTATAGTATCATCTTCAAAAACTAAATCTGTGCAGCATAGTCCATTTATTACAGTTACCACTTGGGTGGATGGCTTTAAAACAATCTATGACTTGGCTCAGGAAACTATTCTCTCATTTATTGACAAAATGAAATGGTATTGCACAGATGCAGCTGCACTGAGAGCTCTATACTGCTGGAGCCAGCCCAGTTTGTGCATTTTTAGCTTAACCCAAAGCCTGAGAAAAACAATCGCACTACCAAAGACATTGGCATCATAAAAAATTCTCGTACAGTAGAAACTGACAGCTCTTCTCGACGTGATCTGTGCCATATGTATAGGAACATGTCTTCCCGTTACAGCAAAACACAGAGCCAAAGTGTGTGAGGTGAAGCTCTCTAGACACTGCTCTGGGGTCAGCTTTGCTATTAGGATGAAAGGGGAGCAGCGCCAAGGGAAACTTAACCTCAGAGCCTCGGTAAAAAACATATAATTCTACCTGTTAAGTGACCGTTGTGAGAAACTAGGAATTGCAACACATGAGTCCAGCTGCTAATCACACACATTATTGTGCTGAAAGTAATTCTAACATTGAAAAGTTTTGCTGTTTGTGTTAGCCCTACCATGTAATTTTCTACCTCAGCTGCACACGTTAAAATCCATGCTCATGCATGGAGCAGTGTTTGTACAGGATGCAGTGTATGAATATAAACATAATTTCAGTCTGTAACCATATTGCTATAAGCAATAATCTGTGCTGGAGAACACTAATACATGTCTTTGTAGATCTCCTGTAGCAGAGGGTGGAGCGAGGTCTCAGACTCTGTCTTTTTGATCTTCTGGACCAGCTGAACATTCTCGGTAACCAGTTGCCGGAGGTCGGCCATCTTCTGCAGCAGCTTGGGGAAGAGGTAGAGAGAGTCGGAGTGGTTAGCTTGGAGGTGCTGGTCCAGGGCCTGGAGGATGCTGTCCTGACTCTGCTCTACCTGCTTCACATTCATTAGCCCGGGACGATCTGGAAAAACAATGAGGCAACACTAGCGTTAAGTCACAATTTAAACTAAACTTAATGTCAAGTAAATAAGAAAGTCTTCGTACTTCCAAGAAAAACCCCTCTGTCTCACCTCCACAGAGAATGATGGCAGCAACAAACAGGGCCAGGTCGGCGTCATCCAGCTCCAGAGCATTGAACTTGACAGCAAACTCAAACTTGGGCTCCATGATCTCATTGAAGGGGCTCCTTAAGCTTCGCAGGAACTCCCTGGTCACAAAGCCTTTACCATTGGCCACCAACATTCCGTCTTTGTTCATGAGAGAGGGGAGCATGGCAAAAATAGCCTCATGCACCCCATACTTCAGCAAAGTCACCTACAGAAAACAAATAGACATTCATTGTACATTATCGACTTCTTATACAGCCACATACAAATTAGGGATGGGTCAGAATAGTCAACTTTTTTTAATTCTTGATGGTTTATTTTGATTACCAAAGTATGTCAAAGTATATGTTACACTATGTTACTAGTGTTTTCATGTCTACTAATTTGATATAAGGCAGCACTGCATGCTATAGCCTATTCATCTGTTTTTGTGATGATGCCAAAGTTGTCTAATCCCACCAATTTTCTAAAGGTTGGGGAAAGCTGTCTTAAATATGTCTTAAAAAGTTTCATCATCTAAAATGTCATCACACAGAAATTGTAAACTAGACCAAGGCTGCAGGTCCGTGTTCAAAACGAGCACAAAGGAAGAAATAGACCAGAAGATATTTTACATTTCTCTTTGCCCTTTTTCTTAATTAATTTAAGAAGAAATTGATAAGCATTGTGCCTCAAAAAAACCACAGTTCATGCTTTTTCATTATTAAGATAGCCAAGAAACGTATTCTTGAGCCTATCCACCGTACAGCCTTATTTAAATATAGGCCTTTCTTTGGACAACCCACCGACTAGTCAACCTTGAAAAAATGGACTTTTGCACATCCGTAATACTAATCGCATTATTGTATAACACATTGAAGATCATGTTCAGATGAGAAAAGACCATGCCTTACCTGGTCATTAAGGAAGAGGTCCACAAACCCTGGAATGGTCTTGGCAAACTCGGTCAGCTCTCGCACAGTCTCCACCGTAGTGCACTGACAGCGGTAGAACACGTGGACCCCAATCTCCTTGGTCAGGGGTGCACTTGGAAGTAACTGGCTCCATACTAAACCACTTTCGGCCTTCCAGAGTGTGTCCACATCATAGATCACAAACGGCTAAAAGGAGAACAAGAATCCATTTATCTTCAATGGCCATCTGTAACTTCAAAGTCTCAGAACTAGAATAGAGCTGATATGACATTTTTGAAGGGTAAGACCATCTGTGGATTAGCATGATACACAAGGATATAATTTATGGTTCTCTTGCACTATTTGACTAATTGATCAATGATAATTTACCTATTTAACACCAGCATTTCAGGAACCAATTGTAAGGAGTGCAAGGGTCAGAGCCACAGTGCCCTGACAATAGATGTAACAAAATATTCTTGTGACCCTAGGATGATCATGTATGAAAGAGAAGTGATTGGTAAAGAAATACGAAAAGGTAGAAAGTATGTTTTTCACCTACTAACAATTGTTGAGTTGATTCCAGAGATGCATGAATCTACATATCTGTAAAAAAACAGGCTGGTCAGATGGGTTGTTCTAAAACTGGGGCGTACCGAGGAGCTGCTGGTCTTGCCTGTCAGGATGCTGCGGGCCTTCTTCTTGGTCATGCTGAGGTTCTTCAGGTAGGCAGTGTTGACCTGCTTAGCCAGGTTCTTCAGGTCTGAGCCCGTAGGGTTGCCGGGGTTCAATTTCTCTGCCAGCAGGCCTGCCACCAGCTTCTTCTTCTCTGCCTCAGGCATACGTCCATATCTGATCGCTGGGCAAACACATGTTGGTCTTAGTATTAGTGGACATTCCATGACTAAATCACTCTGTCAATACATTACCCTATCATTCAAGTCTTGCATTTGTAAACAGAATTATCTTGCATCTGAATTATATGAAATAAAATGACCAATTTCATCCAGTTCATGGGCTTCAATATTGTTTTTCCCCTCACCATTGTGGGACATTCCTAAAGAGAGGCACTTCTGGAAGCGACAATATTGGCACTTATTGCGATTCTTCTTCTGAATCTTGCAGGTGCGCTCACAGCGCTCATATTCCAGTTTCATCCGGATGGTTCGCCGGAAAAAGCCCTGGGTCACAAACGATGCAACGGGCTCAGCACAAGTCAGACAGCACAAAGCAGCCATTATCATGCTTTCTTATCTAAAGGTCAGCTACTGTGCCGTGATCCACAAACGTCCTTACCTTGCAACCCTCACAGGCATGCACACCATAGTGGAAGCCAGAGGCCTTGTCCCCACAGATCTTGCACTCCACACTGATCCCAGGCGCTGTGCTGTCTTCTCGGCCAAGACGCAGCTGTTCTGACAGCGAGGAAGACGAGGTATGGGACAGGTCTGCATAAAGATATGAAGAACATTAAGGCCCGAGAATTATCTGAGTATGTCGTCATCATCAACATTATTAGTTTCTGAGGCTCTTACATGAGGAGACCACTAGTATATTTTCTACTAAGACAGAAACAATACAATACTTTGATGGTGTTTTGCTTATGTAATATGATGGATTTCCTGTTGAAACAGGATGTTGAGGTGGACATAACGTGGGGGGGGACTGTTCAAAAGTGGGCAGGTTGGACCATGACAAACATGGAAAGTGATTCAGTACTTTTTGTGCATAATCTTGAGCTGTCACAAATTATGCATTCTTCAAAATGAATAAATTCCAGCCGCGGGGACGAAACCATGGTGTCTTAGGAAAAGAAAACAGGGCTTTAGGGGGTGAACACCCCAAAATGCACCGCCGTACCATGTTGCCACTTGTGTCACTTTTGAAAGCTGTGAAGATACAGGTGCAAATATCTGTGATGGTATTATTGGTTGGAATTTTCATGTACTCCTACTGGTACGCCATGAAGTAAATACTAAAAATATTTTGAAATAAAAGTATGAGAACAAAAAAAGTGCATTTATTGTTAATAGATGTACATAATGATATGGAGAATTAGCTACCAAGGTGAAAAAAAAATCATTTTTCATTTCATTGTGAATTTGTGTTGTCTTACCTGTGCAGTTTGAAGCTGCAGGGCTGTGATTGTCCCTGTCCTGACCCAGAATCTCTTTCTCTCCTTTCTCCTCATCCCCATTCAGACCTTTAGAAGCAGGTAAGCCATCCTTCTTCTCCTCCTCCTCCTTCTCCTCCTCGTCACCTTCCCTGGCTCTCAACTCTTGCAGGTCTGTCAGTTCCAACACATTTGTACCCCTGCCACAGTCTGAAGCTCCAGACTCTCCCTCTAGTACTGTCCACCTAACCCCAGCTGTGTCCTGGGGGGAGTTCGGCTCACAGTATCCATTCACCCCGTCATGCTGCTCTGTAGCAGGTTGCTGAAACCCATCCATGGTTTCTGTTCAAGCTGACACAGCGGCTCCCCTCCTGTCATGTTGCCATCATAGCTCCCCTACTTAGACATGGGAAAACATCAAAATGAATAATATGAAGTTAACAGTATGTGGATTAGACCCAGAGCAACAAATAACCCTAAATCACTGCTAATTATATGTACTAATCAAAACATGACCAGACAAGTTTGCTCTAAAACTATGCACCTATGCAGTCCACATACCATCCGCATCACTTACGATGAGCTCCCCTATGCGAGTGGTTAACAGACCAGAAAATGCTCCCCTCAATTCCAGTGATCAGTCAATTATATTATATATATATATATATATAATTAAGGAAAGGAGTGTGATTACTAATCTTTGATTGTTTGTTCATTTAAGTGCACTGTCCTGAGTCAGTCCATTAGTACTGGTGGTGGCTGAGCACAAGGGCATGTCCTTGATAGTAGGCTTACCAGCAGATGCATATAGCTATGCCTAGAAAGACAGGCACATACAGTGTCTTCTGATTGCAAATGAATTGGTATATATTATATAATATATTCTGAATGACTTAAACACATGGCAGCCCAAAACGAAACTGCATCCAAACTTTGTTTAGTAAGGAATGTCCTGTTAACCAAGAAGTTTCAGAAAAAGAGATCTGGACTGTTCAGACTTGCAGACAGACAACCTGTCACACTGGTTCTCTGTTATTTGCTACTGTGCATTTGAGCTTTGAATCACTGTGGGGCTTGGCAGTGTAACTGGATACAGGGAAGTGTGGGTTGAAAGGACGGGTAAGTTACACAAAGTGTGACAGACATGCCATCAAACTCTTTAGTGTGAGAGAAAACAACGACAGAGCTGAGTAACGTTAGCTAAGTTAGCTGGTACTAACCTTGAATGTTGACTGAGTAGTACTAGCTAAGTTAGCTATTCAGTTGTTAGCGTGGCTGACCCTAATCCCTGTGTGCTTTGTGCCTTTAAATAGCTGACATGCCAAGTAAGCTTACCTCTCCCGATGGTGCCGCTGGTTTAGGAGGTTTAAGCTAAAACAAGTAAACACCGCCGCCAGCCTCACGTCCCGTCCGCCTGGCTTCACTGTTGACAAGTTGTCTGTAGTTGTCTGCAGGCACCAACAGGAGTTAGCAGCACGAGCTAACGTTAGGTTGCTAAGATTGCAGCCTTCATGAAGCAACGCGCTGACAAATCTCTTAGCTCAGCAGAAGGAAACTACTATCTGGACTTCCACTTGCCACCATATCGTATAAAGATAAGCCCAGTTATCTGATATCCTTCCCCGACCCGCTGCTTGCTCCTAGCTCCGGCTCCGCTTCACTCTGCCTGCGTCACATACCAGGACACAGCGCCCCCCCTTCCCAATTACACACCACTCATTTTTTTTTATGGTTAAAATCACCCATCTGTCAAAAAAAACGTAACTATAAACCTCTTCTATAGATTAAACATATCAAAGTGTAGACATGATACAGTGATATAGCAGAGTAGTAATGTAAAAACAGTTGTGGACAGCCTACATCCAGTCAATGTCTGTTCACTCATATGTAGGGATGGGCGGATCGATACTGAAGTATCGATACTTCCGATCCTGACGTTTCCTTTGGAGAATCGATCCTCACATAAAAATATCGATACCAAGTGTTTTCTTTAACCAGTCATTTTAATATTTATTTTTTATGAAATTGAATGTGTATCTGATGCTGAAAAAGCGAAAAAATTAAATGTATCAAATAATTGTGTAGGATAGGAACTACTTCTCCTTCCGCCCTCTCCTTCCGCCCTCTCCCTCCACACAGGCACACTGAGAAACACACGCGCAGTCAGTCACAGTCAGTCACACAACGAGATGGAGTGAGCGAGTATCAGTGCTGGCAGAAATAAATTGTTTATATTGTTGATTTCACTTAAGGGTATTTTAAATTTTCAGTTGATGTGATGTGACGAATAACTCCTGAAAAGGGTAATAATATTATTGAACGTGTTTTATAATTGCTGTTATTAAACAGAAAACAAAGAGAGAAGTCTGATCTTTGGCAGTTTATTTAATACTAATGCAAAGGTTTTCAAATATAATTTTTTTATGTCCGCATTTACCAATTTACACTGTAGAAATCACAAAGATTTCCCCTTTTTATGTAGCCTACACAAGAAGACTTTCAAAGGTGTCGGTATCGGGATACTAGCCTTGGTATTACTTGGTATCGGATCGAAAAGAAAATCAGTGGTATTGCTCATCGTTCCCAGTTTTATCTCCATCTCACGAGCAAAGGGTTTGATCAGTGATTGGTCAGTGATGACGCATTTCACGACACATGTAGACTGAATATTCAAACCAAACATAGGCGGAGCTTCAACTTGTTCCATCATTTCATCTTTTTTATTATTAAGATGTCACATTTGTTATATATCTGAACAGTAATGTAATGTATCAATTGGCATTTTATTACAAAGCCAGGGTTACAATTCAATTGCATGTTGCACATTTAGATTTTCCCACAGTTAGGGTACAGATAAAAATCTGTGGTTAAGGCATGCACTTGTATTTACAAGCATGTTATCTGACAATGGAAACAGGAAGTATAAAGACTTTTCTCTCTCTCCCTCTGTTTCGTTCTCTTTTTCCTGTTTATCTGGAGAGATGCTCTTAGGATGAAATAGTGCTATATTCTAACACTGAATCATCAACTATTTACTTCAAAAAGTCAAGCCATTTGCAAGAAAAAATACAAAATAATCTATATTACAGAACTTAATGAATGAGCTTCCTTTATCTATGTAATGGGCTTTAAACGACAAATGACCTTCCACGTGCAAGATGAAATATCACGCTGAAGGCTTGTTTTCTTCACACTGAGGTATTGTTTGTGACCAGAGGCCTCACACAGGCTGCACAGTGAAAGCATTAGGGCCTGTCTCATTACCCACACTTCCGGTTTTTGTACTTGGCCAGTGTATACTTGTGTTACATATTTCCGGTAATTGCCCACAGTGTCCAAGTAGGCGTGAAGACCATGGATGTATTATTTAAGGTGAAGACTGTGGAGGATTTTCAATGCACATTGGGACACCGGCAGTATTTGTGATTGTCCTCAGCTTGCTGATGAGAAGTTATAATGACAATTACAGACGACAGCGGCAAAACAATCGCAGAAGAAATAACAACGTGACTTTGAGAGAGGCTCTGCTGAAAACTTGAACGTTTGTTCAGTTCTCCCTGCGTGGAATAAATCACAATTTACTCATCATTAAATTGTGCTGGCTGCTGCTAGCAAGCGATACCAACAATTCAAACACATTCTAATTTATACTGGACATATGGACATATATATATGGACCAATAATATATGCTACAATAATGTGTTACGATGCATAGATTACATTGGAATGTTTTCTTTCCCGTCATCTTGGTTGGGAAGACTGGACTGTGGACTCCTGAACGTGATGAATTGTGGGTTACTGCGTGTTGACATTTTTCAGACATGGGACAGTCTAACACACTTACTCGGTGCCACTTCAGTACACAAACCCGCAAGTGTGGGTGATGGGACAGGCCCTTATAGTTTAACAGTGAATACTGCAAATGCAATTTCTCATTTTAAAATGTTTTAAATTGTTGCTGTCTGTGAGATGAGGTCAGTAAATTCAACATTTAATACAAATGGTAGTAAATTCAGTTTTAAATGTACATCTTATTCATGTCATATTATTCACACATTACATAGTTGTCTGACACCCTTCCCATCAGAATAGCTCTTGGAGTGACCATAAGTGACCTACACAGCCTCTCTGATTCATGTTGCTAGGGGATGTCCATGTCTCCATTAGAGGCATGGGAGAGGCGTTTCTCACACCCAGCACTGTTGTTAACGTTTTCTTTGCTCGCCTCATCCTGCTCCTCCGATTTCATTCTGAGACGTAGCCCAGGGTCTCTCTGTGTCGGGATCTGGAAAGAGGAGAACGAGCTTCCCAGGGATGGTCTTTTCTCTAGAAGCATCAAACAAAGACAATGGAAACAAAAGACAAACAAAAATAAAGTGTACATTTATAATAGGCAAATGCATTCAGATTAAAGTCTGTAAGATGATGCGTTTTGACATGATGATGCTGAAACAGAGTAGAAATTCACTGGTGCCAAAATAATCAAATTTCAGGAAGTACGTTTACAAAACATGGAATCAAATCAAACTAGCATCTCTCCCCAGTGAAAGAGAGACAGTCTTCAGAACATTTTAAGAATGCTATAATCTAGGAAAATACATAGTGTCACACTTGTAACTGGTACTTGCTTGGTGCAACGTTAAATGCCAACCAAACCACAGGAAACAAGTGTCAGGTTTAGTGACCTACATTACTTAAGACATGAGTCTTAAGTCTTCTACACAAAAGAAACAGCAGAATTACTTTCACCGACATAATGTTTGGACATATGATCCTTTGAGGTGATAATAATTCAAATCCAACAGTGTTGGATGATCATTATATCATACTTACCCGTCATCACATAAAATAAAGTGCTGAAGGAGCTTGAACTACCTCTACTGGTATGGATGGAAGTGGCAAACTGAAGTTAAATCTGCTACAGTACATAGTTGTCACATAATGCACGACCTTGTCATGCAGATGGGACACATACCACCTGGTCCGATTGGACGCATCAGTCTGTTCATCTGTACGTTCCAGTGTTTGACATTGGTGCTAGCTTGGCGAAGTTTCCTCTGGGCAGTCTGTCAGAGAAAAAGAGCAATTCAGGGAAACCCCTGTTCCCTACAAGCACAGAGGCATAAACTACTACTACTACTACTAATATAAATACTAAGAATAAGGACTATATTTGCATGGCACTTTTCTTAACAAAGTTACAAAGTGCATAAAAGAAAAAAAAACATCTGAACAGCTGAAATAAAGGGAAGTCTCGCGCTGCTGGCTCCATTAAGGCCAGATCAGCAGAACAGAAATAGCACAACACTCTGTAACAGTAATGTTATCCTCATACTAGTACAAATATTCATTGAATAAATAAAAACACTACAGTCTGCTCAACGGTTTGGTAGCTGTACACCATCCAGTTGAAGCCAAAAGAGCAACTGATATTGTTGGCTCAATAACGCGCACTCATCAAAATTCAGACATCATACTGGACCCCCAACAAACAAGGTTTTTGATGTTCATTGTTTTCTTACTCAGCTGTGAAACAAGTAGGGTTTTTCGTTTTGTTTCTTACCACCACGTCCTGGTCAACTCTGTGCCGGTTGGCGCGGACCTCCTCCAACTGCCTCTGCGCCTCGTCCAGGTCCCGGGACTTGTTCTCCATCTCCAGTCTCAGCTCCTGCTTCTCCCGCTGGGTCTTCAGGATGTACTCCTCCTGTTCCTCCTGCAGGGCCATCAGGGCCTTCATTTTCTCCTCCTCCTCGGCCAGCAACCTGGACACCACAGAGAAACGGGAAAATATTATTTTCATCATTGTAATTCATGGCGTTATGACTGATGTCTAGTTGTTTAAGATGTCCGGATAAAATGAAAACACAATGTTTCAGAGTGTGGGTGAGCTTAGATCCACAGGGCCTGATGCATGGCGTTTGCAGATGTGTGTGATCATTTCATCAGAAAACGATAGAAATCACACAAACACGAAGGCAACAGATATGACTGATCAAAGCGCTTGACAACTTCCTCTGTTAGCAGCTCTACTTCCTCAGGAACATAACGCAACACAACCTCCTTTCAACAGCAGATGATTAGCTTCACAGTCACTTTAATAACATCTGCTGTCTGCGCAGAAAAACACCTCCCAAGATATGGAATGGAATATTGTTTGCAGGCTATTCATTCAGACAAATTGATTTCTATCTCACTGTGAAAGCACGCACACGTCTGTGAGTGTGTGTTAGCGGAGAGGGGTGGTTACATATGACACCCTACCCTGCTTGAGCGTAGCGGAAGGCCTCCTCATCCCGCCTGGCTTTGATCTCCTGCTGTAGAGCTTCCTCCAAACGCTTCTGCATCTCTTCCAGCTCCTGGATCCTCTTCCTCTGCCTCTTCGCCTCCTCTTCTTTCAGAACCATCTCTGCCTGCATGCTGACCCGCGCCTTGAGTCACACAGCAGGAAGCAACGGTACATCTATTAACCCACCTCAAATCTACAGTATGTAAGCATACGCTGTGTCATTTCCACCTTTCTTCTCAGTAAATACATGTATGGAATTACACCTGTGTTCCATCTATTTGAACTTCACCTTTCCCAACACTAAAGTCCATCTTTCAACCGCTTTTCTCTTTATCCCTCTCCCTTTCTTCACCTCCTCCCCTCCTTCACCCATTCACATCAACATTCACCTCCCTGACTCCCTCACATCTTTCCACCTCTCTCCATCATGCTCACCCCTGTCTTCCCACAAGGCTTCTTTCCCTCCTTCACCCCTAGCCTCACCTCCTCAGCCTCACGAAGCTGGACCTCCAGGGCCCGCTGGAGCTGCTCATGCTGCTGGCGCCTCCTCTGCTCGTCCTGCTCCAGGAGGGCCTGAGCCTGCCTCTGTGCCTCCTTCAGGAGCTCCAGCTCCACCAGCTTACGCTCCCGTTCCTCCTGCAGGGCTCGGAGCCTCTGCAGCTCCTCCTCCTTGGCCTGCTGCCTCTTCTCCCGCTGCTCACGCTGCTCACGACGCTTCAGCTTCAAATCTTTGTGAAGGGAAGATTTCCCCTCCACATGCAGCCTGATGGCTGTTTGAATGGCTATGGAAAGAAGGGTTATGATGTTTCGTGATGTGCCATGTCTTGATATAAAGATTCAGCTTCTAAGATTGATGACTGCGGGAGAATATGAGATCTGTGAAATATCAATGATCAATATCAGTGAATGTGTGATTGATTATGGAAGACTGAGAGACCCCTCTGACCTGTAGTCCATTCCTGCCTCTGCTTTGTGTCTGAGGCACTCATCTCATAAGTCTTAGAGAGGGTTTTCAGACAGAACATGCACCTCTTCCCATCTCGGTCTGGCAGCGCCTGTCCAACAAAGGATAGACTCATTTGACCCAAAAAGATTTTTCAGCATATACATCACACACTCCCGTTTTCAATCAATATTAATATTCAATTTTTGTTTTTTAGCAGATCAATTATTGACATTATACAGTGGTGAGAAAGAAAAATATGTGGACTCACTGGTGATAGGATGTTTTTGATCCATTTTGAATGACCAAACAATATTTGATCATCCTCTACTTCCTATAATAAAGCATGATTTAAGATAAATGATTGCTTCCGAAAACTTGACCAGATTTTGTTTCTCAGTACTGTGGTACAGTGTGGCATACAATGGTGGGCTGGTAACTGACTCAATGTTCAGGTCAAGAGCAAGCAGAGCAGGCCAGTAACCATCACTCTACTGCAACTAGGCTTCTCTTTCAAAATGGGTCATTCATGAGCGATAATGTCCTTGAGTTCAGTTCACTTGAGCTCAGTGAGATTTGTCTAGAAATCTGAAATCTGATTTGTGAATGTGAAACATGGTAACCTTCAGTTCCATGTGTTATGTTATGTCATGCTTTTTATATATTTAATGACTTAAAGAATGTTATTTTCACTAAAATGAACAGAAGAAAGCAAGTGATTTATTTGACTCGCTACGCAGATATTTCTAGACAAATTGACAAGGAACACATTCTTATTAAAACCAAAAGCTTGGGAAAGTAGTTCTTGCCAGTGTTTACAGTGTTTACCTTTGACAAATAAGCACAAGATGATCATCTACATCAACCCTGTAACTCTACTTTGGTCTGTAATAGTCTCTCCCAGCTGCTTACCTCCACACAGCAGTTCCCATCCAGAACTATGTTGCCTAGACAGTCCTTGCGATCCTCCCCAGTGTGGTAGGCCAGGTTGCTCGGTCTTAAGGTAAACCAGCGTTCCTTCCAGTTTCTCCTCAACTGGCCCTTCTTCCACAGATAGCCCTGCATGCACCCCAACCAACACATACCGTCACTGACACAAAGCAGGGATTGTTAGGAACCAAAACACAGACTACTGGTGGCAGATGTGATTTTGACTCCTACCTCTTTGAGGACATCACCAACTATTTCCCTGTATACTTCCTCTATAGCCATGCTGATTATGTCCTCATCAATTCCTCTGGTTATCTTCCCTGAGTTCATCATCTCCAGAAAAGCCCAAACAGTGAAACCGCTCTGCTGCACTGCATCTTGGGAGATGAAGTCCTCTAATTCGACACCGTTGAACTCAATACTCATAGCCGTGCATATTTTCTTGAGTAGGTACTCCACCTGAACAGAAAAGGGAACCAAAAGTCTTGAGTACAAAAATAAAGATGGTTAATTAAAGGCAAGGGGAGCCAGTTGCCGTTGATTTAGAGAACACTTGGTGGAGAATTTGTCTAAATTTTTCCCTTTTGCTGCATTATACTGTACAATGGTTAGTGTGTGCAGCACATACCAAAAATACAATTGGATTCTGATTTTTTCCGCAGCATACAAGGTGCTCTGCCCTTTCAAATTAGGTCTTACCAATGGCAGCGGTTGTGAAAAACACACTACAGGAAACCAGAACTCATGCTGCAAGGGAGAAACAAGCTGCTGCTGCATGCAAAGAGCATAACGGCAAGAAACAGTGTTTCAGGCTATATTTAGTAGGTGTAAATGCTCCAACCATTTTTAGGCTACAGATTACTGACTACAATCTTAAAATTGTAATCAATAACATAATCCAACATAATCCAATAATTTGCCCTGAAAAAACCATAGAAAATGCAGTTAAATTTACAAAGTGTCATTATCATCACATGCAACCAGTATCAACCATGCTTTCAAGTTGTTTAAAATTATGTTAGTATGTGTTATTAATATGTATGTTAGTAATCTCACAATTAAAATGCTTTTCCCCTCCAAACATGTTTTGAGTAACAAGTAATCACATAATGCCCAGGGACAACAGATGAAAATCAGCTTTAGCTATATCTGGCACAATATATTTATTGAGCACTGTACCTGTCAAAATAAACAATAAAATAGAAAATATATTTTTTAAAGTATCAGTAATCTGACCTGTGTTTTGATAATAACTGTAATGGATCACAGTTACCTTTTTGTAATTAGATTCGTATAATTCTGTTACAACCCTGAATGTAGTCTCGATTAACCAACCTCATCAGGTACCATGACCAAAGGGTACTTGTCCTCAGACAGAAAGTTGAACAGGCACCAAAGACGAAAAGCATCTTTCTCTGGCAGAACGGTAGTGCTGCTCCTGTCTGGCCGGTAGTTTTTCTTTGCCGTAAGAGTCCAACAGAGCTCATCAACATTTTCCTTCTTAAAACAGCCCTCTTCAACCTTGGAGCATAAGGCATGATATAGCGCTGTGTTAGACAATGAAAAAACTATATAGTGTAGACTGTATAGAATTGCAATTTAAACAAACAGAGCATATAGATGTGTTTGTGTTTATCACCTTATCAAGGATGTATTTGGTGAGGTAAGGCATGTAGCCCTGGCTGGAGACTGGTCCATCATCATCATCCCTGAAGTGCTCCTCTAAAGCAACTGGGTCATGTGGGATGCACAAGACTGTGCACAGGTTATGGGACAGTACCTGTAGAATATAATCAAAAGGTACAGGACAAGAATATTTATAAAAGGGGAGGAAACAACACTGTAGCAGAGATATACAGAGTTAATCAATGTGTAAAGAACAGATATATAGCGGATAGTCGAGGTTGTTACCAAGGATAAACACATGTGGCACTCTTCCCTCAGAAAATGTACAAATTGAGAAATACTGCTAATCTACTTCTTTAGGGAACTGAAATATAAAGGATGAATTTCTGTCATATAATACTTTTCTTGGCATGATTTTGATTGCACATAGTGTGTGCAAAATATAGCACAGTTGGTGTTGCTAGAGTCAGCAGTATATGTTTTCCAAAGAGAAACTGTCCACCATTTCAAGAAAACAAATGTCAACTGTGAAAAATATGATTCTATTATATGTGGTTTCAAATGTCAACACACTTTGTAATAAAACTGTAATCAGTGTGCCGTAGCCTAACACCTACTATTTAGTCTGTCAAAGATGGCTTTACTCAATAAAAGCAGGCTTTTGCGTTTACTGCGAACCATTTCTGAAACTGAGAACCTGCACCATGTTGAGTTATCTGATGCATTTTGTCAGACAACCAGTCTTCGTGTGTTGAGCCATAACCACATCCTGTCTCTTGTCTCCTGTACTGAGAAACATCTGACAGCTTCGAGGCTATGTTGCATGAAAACAGCTTGCTTATGAGTGTGTCTAAGAACATGGTGTCTGGGCCAACTAAGACCATACACAGCCTGCATGCATGAGGGGGATAAGCCTAGTCATGAGGCTCAGTTGTGAGCCAGTCGCTGGAACGTGGAGGTGACTGGAATGGAGTCTGATCCACACCAATATCAAGTGACATAATGACGAGATCAACAAAATACAGTGGTTTCATTGAAACCCAGTGGCGAGGACCATAGAGAGACAACAATCGACAACATGTTTCTACTTTGTGCAGGCTCTCAATGGGTCCAGTGCCAGAGTACCGATTGCACTACAAGTTGGTACATCGAGGCCCAGTCTAGGCACAACTTGGAGATGAGGGCTCCCATTCATATGCAGACTGAGAACAAACTGTTACTCTCCCGCTCGTACTCTTGCCAGACAGAGGTGCATATTGTGTCCTCTTTCAGTAGTGAGAGCATTTCACTCAACATAGAAAATAAATTACCAGCATGTTCCCTGTTAGAGAGCATGTGGTAGCTATAAAAGGTTTGCTTCACACAGGAAATATAGATACGATTATACGTTACGTCAGGTTCATGCACTGCGTTATTTCCTGAAGAACAAATATAATACTAAATAACCAACTCTTCACTTGCTCTGAGCACTTTAAAACAGTTTGACCGCTTCTTACTCAGAGCCAGCCCACACGATGGGGTCAGAGATTAGGTCGGAAATGAGGCAGCAGAATAAAAAAGTAATAAATACATTTTTAAACATGGGTCCAAAAACCTGATCAAATCTCACCCAGGCAGAAGATCCTCCACTCACCTTGAGCTGAGACTTGGACACCTTACCACTCTTCTCCAGATCCAAGGCTGTGAAACCATACCAGATGGACTTCAGTAGCTCTGCGCGCAGCTCCATGTCTGCAGCAGCATTACTTTGTGGTTTTCTCCTCTCACAGTTTTTTCTTCCCTCTGCTGTTGACACGGGGCCCTTGTGTGACAGGCAGACACCCACACTGTGTGCTGCTGTCACAGGGACCTTGAGCTTTACCAACCTGGTGTCAGCGACATCTGCTGGTGTGGCACTAGACGCTCAAAGTGACAGACCACATGCAGTCACAACACCAATGGGACAACAGCAAATTGACAAAAAAACAAAACAAAACATCAAGGGAAGTGCATGGCTGATCATATCATCACTTACCTTCTAGACTGCAGTACACCATTCTGCATTCAATGAAATATATATATATTTTTTAATGGCAAGACTTTTGGAAAACTGGGTCTCCAGTCGTTTTTGAGATGGGGGTCACTTGCCAAGCGTTTATTTATTTTGGGGTCATTTAAATAGTTGCATACAATCTATTGTATTGTTACGGTAATTAATTATTCTTAATTGTCAGCAGTAACTTCCCTAACCAAGAAGTAGCCTACATTATCAAGTGTCTAGATGTGTAAACGTAGCAGAGAGCCTGTCTCTCTATGTGCGCGTCTTTACTGCAGGCTATAATATACTATGATTTTTACGTAAAATAAAATAAAATAAACTTTAAAATAACATGCAGCTTCTATAGGTCAAAGTTATACCACAGAAAATCCTATAGTAATACCTTGGGGGATAAAACAAGTACAAAATACCAAAAAGTACGATTAGGTCATTAGAAACTATTCAGTAACACAGATTCAACACCCTGCTATAGGAGTATTAATAAGACAGTAAGGGGTCAAAAGTATTTTAGTATAATTATCTATTTGAATAACAACAAGCTCACAGATGTGACACAGTGTCACTGGTCAAAAACATTACCAAACAGTTTCCCTGAATTTCTCGGTTTGTTCCAAGGGGAGAGGGGGAGGCCGAGGCAAAAAGCCATACAATCACGTGGTAAAACAACTTTCGCGTCGTTACCATGGAGCTGTTTATGCAAGCCCGTAGCTCATTGGTCGAAAACAATACGATAACCAAAGTACCACAGTAATTGGTTGGCACCGTTTCCTATTTCGACCAATGGAAAGGCGCACTTTTTACAAACCGTTGCGAGTCCAGGAAGTTGACACACAGCCCTCTGTGGTACGAAAGGACGTAATAAGGGACCTTTAAATCGTCAAACATTTGGAATTAACTATCAGGAAAACTTCCCTGGATGCACGGAAGGAACTAACATACTCCCTTTGTATTTTGAAAGTATGTAACGAGAAACATTTACGTTTTTGCGGCTCTACGTTCATATCTAACGTGCTAATGTGAACAAAAGTTACTTAGCCCTAACTGGCTCTGGTTAAAACTACCTCTCTTGTTAATGTGGGCTAGCCAACGCGTGAGTTTGTACGGTGCTCGGGCTAGCTACTATCAATTATTTGTCGTTTTGATTTGCAACGTTTCACGTGCCATGGTTGCTCGTCTGGCTGCATGAAGCTTTGCTAACTTGGTTGCTTCAGTTGTCTGATAGCTCGTGCTTCCTAGCTATGTGTTTAAAATGTTAGAGCAATTGTTAAATTGTTGGAACAAATGGTAGGCTGATGTTATTGCTTTTGCTGATGTGTGGTGCATGCATTTCTGTATTTTGTCTGTCTTTGTACCCAGTCTGCTATTAGGTCATGTTTCATGCTTGGTCTCTCACTGTAACTTGGATGTTCTTATTCCCAATTTTGCCACTTATTGTTCCCTCAGCTTGTACTTCAGACCTTCACCCCCCCTCTTGGCATCATTATGGACTCCTCTCCAGTACTTCGTCAGCAAAGTCAGAACAAAATCCACAGTGACCATATGAGGTAAGAGGGGCGTGCAGGAGGGCAGCTCATTTTCTACAAGTTATGTCTTTTTACTTTACTTTCTGTTTGATATTAGTACTTTGCAATTGATTGGTTTTCTCTGCACAGAATGAAGAATGAACATAACAAAATGCCAGTAGACCAAAAGCCCTCTAAACACATGTGTGCGCCTCACCTTTCCAAACGGGATATTGAGAACCAGGACCCAGGAAGCTCAGAAACGGGCCAAAAGGCACCTGTAAGACCAGGTATAAGTAGGCTTCCAGTGCTTGCAAAGTCCCTTCATCTTCAGACTCCCTCGGACTTCACTCAATCCCACAAGAGGTGGGAAGAGAAACCCCTGGCTGTAAGTGCCTTATTCTCCTCCTGTGGACTTAAGTTAATTTGTTTCACTTTAATCAGATTATTATTGTTATGTCCTTTACACTTTGTCATTTTCCTGTAGGGGAAAGCTAAGAAGAAAAAGCCATGCACCAAGCCTGTACCTTTCAACCTATCTCAGCCCAAGAGTACAAGAATGGCAACACAAAATCAGAAGCCCCTAACAGTTCCTCTATCAAGGACTGGCACTCATGCTATCCAACGTGAAAAGATGTTATGCACTGCCCATCCAAAAACAAAAAACATAAATGCAAAACCGTCTAACAGTCCAGCCATCTTGTCGCACAGCAATGGGGATTCAACCCAAGGAACAGAGGACTCTCAAGGAAATCAGCCTTCCAGCTATGTGTCTGTGGAGTCTCATGTTCCAAACAGGATAGCTAAGGCTACAGACAAGACATTACACGTGTCAGGACAGCCTGGGCCTTCCAATACATTTACCAGCTCAGCCACTTCGTCCAATCCTCTATCATCCATTTCAAATAATAATGCTATGCATCAGAATAGTGTCGCTTCCTTGGCTGAGCCTGCTCTTAGTGCAGAGGCCTGTTTGGATAACATGAACCTGCTCAGTCTCAATGATCCATCCAAGACCTGTCATGCTAGCCAGACTGTGCAGGCTACTACCCCCCATGTTAATTTCTCAAAAGGTTTAACTGGTAAGTAAAGTAATTTGTTCTCTTCAAGGCAATAGTAATTCATTACGAGATAGCTAGAATTGTTATGATTTTCCTGCTTTGGCTGTTCTCTTCTTACTTAGCTTTTTGTTGTGAGACTACAGTGTTCAGTTCTTTTTTTCATGTGATGTGGAAAAAGAAGTTTCCGTAAGATAAGTCAACACTGTTTCTAAGGCTGAGGTCTTATGTCTTTCATGCAAAGGGGAGGCCTTCCAGCCTGACCATGCGGCTTTGCTCAGTTTCCTCCAGAATGAGGGAGTGAGTGCTATGGGCCTTGGATCTGCAACTCCACAGTCCACTAAACCTTATAACTACCTGGTGAGTTGGTTTGATAACAACAGTCTCTGACTGCACTTATCTAGCGGGACTTTTGGGGTCTTTACAGTTTTAACACATGCTGATTGGCTGACAACGAAAGGTTTGTTTTTAGATGTTTATTTGCGTTTGAATTGTAATTTTATCGTTTCTCAGTGTAGTGTATTCATTCTGTAGATCTTGAGTGTGTTTCCAGTAATCATCTGTGTATTTATTGGATATTCTGTTCTTTCCAGCCCCAGCGAGTGTCTGTCATGAAGAGTCGACAAAAGCCTGGACCCACTACAGGTTAGCATGTAATTGGGAACCTCATGTGTGCTTCAACATTTGTGATCACAGTTTATATAAAAGTTGCTGTTAAACTGCATTATAAAGTTAAGAGTGAAATTAGTAATGTCCGTTGCAAATACTACGCAATAAGAGTAGTGTAAAAAGTAACCTTTTTTAATTCTATTCTGTGACACCAAACCCTCTCAATAACATGAAGGAATGGCCTGAGATATAGGCGTTTGAATTATAAACAGAAAATGTATGCTTGACTAACATTTTATAGCTAGCTAGTACGGTGGCCGATGGGTGCAAACGCACTACAAGGGCCAAAAGCAATTGCATTAAGAGAAATGCGCTGCAACTTCAGAAACAATGCAAATTCAAAAGCACATACGAAAACCTAAAGCAAATACAACAACGGAAACGTGCTGCAAAAGAAGAAACACGCTGCAGAATGCCAAAACAAATACATTTACAGGAAATGTGCTGCAAATTCAAAAACACATGCAAACCACGAAAACAAATGCAACAGAAAAGCGCTCCAGTCAATACAATGGAAACGCTCCAGGCCTCGAGGGGAGCGCTAAGTGGAATAGGTTGATTTTTGACATGAGAGAGAGAGAGTGTGTGTTTAGTTTGGCAGCAGGAAGAAGAAAACTTCCTGTCATCTCCTTTGTCTCTTTTCTTATAAAGATTTGTATAAAGGTATTTTTCCTAGGTTTTCTAGGAAGTTTTTCCTTGTTTTCTTCGAGGGTCTAAGGTTGGTGGTGCCGGGTAGGTTAGGCTTTGTAGAATAGGTAGGCTTGCTTTGTCCTGTTAGTGTTAACATTTTCTATTGTGTCTTGTGCTTTGTTCTGCTTCCCTGTGTTTGTCTTACATGATTTTGTAATTCTATTGATTGTTGTTCAGTTAGATCTAGTTTGGCTCATTTTCTGTAAAGTCCTTTGAGACATGCTATATAAATAAATGAACTTGAACTTGAACACCTCTCCACAGCAGTGTATGATGAGAAGAAAAATAAATAGAACTTAAGGAGTAGGTC
>OMLI01060121.1:0-14826 GCA_900302605.1 Rondeletia loricata
TAGTTTGATAGTGTACAGCTATAGAGGAGTGATGTAGTTTGATAGTGTACATCTATAGAGGACTGATGTAGTTTCATAGTGTACAGGTATAGAGGAGTGATGTAGTTTGATAGTGTACAGGTATAGAGGAGTGATGTAGTTTGATAGTGTACAGCTATAGAGGAGTGATGTAGTTTGATAGTGTACAGCTATAGAGGAGTGATGTAGTTTGATAGTATACAGGTATAGAGGAGTGATGTAGTTTGATAGTGTACAGCTATAGAGGAGTGATGTAGTTTGATGGTGTACAGCTATAGAGGAGTGATGTAGTTTGATAGTGTACAGCTATAGAGGAGTGATGTGGCTGACCTGAATTTGTTTCCTGCAGACCACAGTGCTGTGGTGAAACACCATGTAGGATAGAAAGTGAAAGCTACACTTTGCTGGGTGTTAAGATGAGGGTGGTTATGCTGGTTTAGATGGAAGTGAGAGGGGAGGGTGAGAACATCCAGACTGAAGGCCGGTGAGCCTGGCTGGTGAGAGCAGATTTTAATCAGAGAACAGCAGTGTGGCCCCTAAGGGCCCAGGCATCACATTGCATTATAGCCTAGCCCAAACAGAGGCACTAAAATGACCGGGCCTGAAATAACAGATAATCCTGCCAAGTCGCATCATCATCCAACCCGCTGCGGTCTTAATCTGCCTCATCCTCCTGCACTAATGAAGCTAATGGAGGGAATAAGTGACATACTCTTTCTTCTCTCTCTCACTGTCACTTTCATCTCTTTAATGGCGTTGCTGGTGATATCGGGTGGAAGGATCAGACTCACTGTTTTTCCCAGCTTGTGTTTGTTTTAATGGAATCGATTCATAGGGGTTTTTGAAGGCTGATATTGATACTGATATTTTCTATTGAAGCTAAAGATATTGTGTGCTGATATTAAATAGCCTATATTTAAAGGTGCTAGGTGTATTTAACCATCAGTATATCATTGTCAAATTAATAGTGCTGCCTTGGTATGATTACCGTAAACAAATGAGACCATGGTGGAGACGATTGGTAGCCTCGATCTCACACCAGTGGTATTGTTAGTGCTAGAGTTTCTCAAAATTAAGGCCACATTTCCCATAAACCCTGTTACTTCCTGTTCCCCCTCCCCCTCTCTGGCATCTTTGTCTTTACTGAAGAGGATAAACATGTTGGAAGTGATTTATCCATCGGCCTTTCACTCCTTCCACCATCTGCCATTGTCAGAAACGCTTTAGTTCCATTTGCCCGGGAAGAACAGCGCCCTCTTCCTGTTTTGTGCCGTAAAGCAATCCAGCAGATCTCCCTCCAAATCCAACCCGATGGTACACAATTTAAAATGCAATGTAGGCCAGTAGAGGCTGCCAATCTTCTCTGCGACTAAGTGTTTACATTTGCTGTTCTAAACACCCAGTAGGACTTTCCCGGGAAAAATCCTCTGCCGCACAGGCAGTGATGCGTTTTACATTTATGGAAGCAGCAACAACAGTGGTTTGTTTGGTATAAATAGAAGACGAACTGGGTAGGTAGATAGCCACCATGGCTGAACAGACAAAGAAAGCGCGACACCTACAGAAACTCAAACTTCATCAACCGAAATTCCAGGGAAAAAGAAAGGAGGAGGAAGGCAAGCTGCTAAAAAGGAAAATGACCGTTTCTGAGCCAAAACTACAGTGAACATTGCCATTGCTTTCCAAAGATGAAAAGCACTTCAACATGAGAAGGGACTGAGGAGCGATGCAGATGTGGCTCTTTTTCTTGTGGACTGGTAGGTTTCGTTTATTAGCCGCAGTCTACATTGAGTGTCTTTATTATTTTGCTGGGCCTGTGCCAAGTTATTGACTTGCAAGTTACAACTTTTGAAGATAATTGGCAATTGTTTGGTAGTCAAACATCGGGCAAATGTTTCACAGCTAATTTGAGTAACAGCAAACTTGTCTGTTTAGCTCGGTTTAGTAAGTTTAGTAATAGCTCTGTTAGCAGGTTAAAAGAACTAGTGCTAACGTTTCTTTAAGCACGTTACGTTATTATTAGTTGAGTGTTTGCTTGTGGCAATCGCCTGTAATAGATATGCAGTAATAACATAACTAAACGGTTATCACATTGTTTTATAAAACATGTTTGATATATTCATATAGGGTAGATATTACTGTCTCTGTAGACAGGGTCACTCTTAGGCACCGGCTGAAATTCGGTGGTTCCCTTATTTGCAGTGGCTTCACTAGTCTCAGTAGAACAGCCCATGCTTGTTTGTTTGAGAGTGTGGGAGCTGCTGTCAGTCCAGTGCTGTCAAGATACTGGTGACACTGTTGACAAGTGATCACTGGGAAATGCAGTGCAAAACACCAAAGCAATGACAACATCTCCAAAATCAGGAAAAACAACAATATCAAGGATTATCACTTTACGGCAGGGTGAGGCAGGTTTCACTGCAAGTTTTCCAGACTGACTTGAAGCTGTTGAGTAAAAATAGGAGGAATCTTCATTTCGGAGGAGGGGGGCGAGATTGACTGGACTATTTTAATTCAAGGCCAATATCAGCAAACTGATATATAGTATAACCCCTACGTTGTACGCTTTTAAACATTTTCACGGTTTACAGCAGTTGAGAATATCCTTTTCTACAAATCATGTCTATTGTTCATTTAGGAGTTTCTAATTAATTACAGTAAGAGTTATGTTATTGTGAAACATTAACCATAACTATGAATCCTCACACCTTAGCAGTGAAGTTTCAAACAACTCCCACACTCCTACTACTGCTCCATCTATTCTGTCTTTGACTAGTCATATCAACATCTGAGGAAATTGCATGCATACTATTGGAAATACATATCTGACAAAACCCAGTCTGACATTGATCACACCTTTTACAAGGTGTTTTGAAATCATTTTTTGGTAGCTATCTGTAGTAGCTTGCAAAACATTTGTACGTTTTCTTATGTTTGTATGCAACATCAGTCTTTTCACAGTCGTAGTGATGATTTTGCCAGTGAAATAACATGGAAAAACACAAATATTAAAGCTATATTCCCTCATCAACTACACAGGGTGTGATAGTGTGTGTGTGTGTGTGTGTGTGTGTGTGTGTGTGTGTGTGTGTGTGTGTGTGTGTGTCTTGCATTTGTGTGACCATACACTCACATGAATAGGTGTGTGTATTATACATCTCTTCCTGGGATGAATACATGGGTTTTCCAAATAGTTTTTCCAGTCACCATAGGTCTGCAGCATTTGTTTGATCTTTTATCTTGAGCGTGTCTGTCTGCACACACATTTATGTCGGTGCAGCCTGTTCTACTACTGTATATCTCTGACTCATCCATTTAACAGCCCTTTCACTATACCACCACCACGGATGCATAGGGTAAGGCAGGCCCTCTGGTCTCTTTTCATCAGACAGTCACTTTGTTCCTGCTAATCAATATATTTGGGCAGCGGCAGCGTCAGAGCCGATTAAATGTACAGTAAACACTAAGAGCAGGATGTGTGCATGGACTCCTTTTCATTCTCTTATCCTCTACTGCACATTCTGTAAGCCTTTACCACCAATGTCAGTCAAATCACAGAGTCACAGTCCCTCCGTCAGATTTCATACTCACACTTCACCTTACCGATGTAACAATTTGTCGATACTGGCCTTTTATTTAAAATCAGATATCAGCGAGTCGGTGTCGTCCACCTCTGATATGATGGAGGTTCCTCCCTGACCACAGCTAGTGAATATGTTTTATTATTGTTATTTTTATATCAGACAAGGATTTTACTCAACAATTTGTAAAACCTGCAATGAAACCTGCCTTAACCCTCTACTGCACACATTTTTGTTTTTCATTATTTAAGACCCCTGATAATGAATCAGTGATAATTAATTTTACTTTCACCCCCCAGTCCCTGAAAATATTTTGTTGCCTGAGGGCAACGCTGTGCCATAAGGGAACTAAAACGCCAAGGAAAATCATAGATTTCTTGAATATGTATGTAATGAAAAATAGTAGAAATAAGGACTTTTTCCATGACAAAACTTGTACAAAACAGCACTACAGCACTACACTAATATTTTAGGCAGTATAATAACAAACAGCCATTGTTCAATTTAAAAAAGATGAACGATTACTGACAATACATATTAAACATTTGAAAAATACAAGTGCATGTCATAAAAACACTGAAAATGTATTTCATCAGAACAAAAAGCAAACACTTATCATAAACACATGACTATGGGCTCGTTTATGCATTTTTCATATACGTCAATCTTCTTGATTCAAGATTCAAAGTCATGGTTGATCTTCAGATGTCTCTTCAGGTCCTACAAAACAAACAAAAAACAAAAACAAAACCAGTTCAGAATGAATGGAATTAATTGTTAGAATAACCTAACTATGTAACATAGTAACTATGTAACTAGTATGTAACTACTAGTAACTATGGCTTGCTTATTCTCCTCTAATCTTTACTTGAAATCTGTACTAGTTTCCTCTTTAAAGTCGTTATTTTGTCCTGGAATATCATGATTTTTCAAAAAAGATATTTCTTTCTAATAAGCTGTATGCAGGCATTTTGCTGCCACTCAAAAAACTCAACTGAGATATTTCACTACCACTCAAACCTGTTTCTGCACTGCACTCTTCCTCACTGTCACTGTCCTAAAGTTCACTGTCCTCAAGTTCACTGTCCTCAAGTTGACTGTCCTCACTATCTGAGGGACTGGACCTAACAGCCTTCCTGTTTTATTTTGGTACTGACCTCCGCTGTCGTTTCAGTTCCTGCCATCGTTTGGTGCCGCGGTAACTTTACTTCGCTGCCTACTGAAAGTGGGAGTGTCCGGGGCGCAGAGAGCTGCGCCCTGTGTGAAATCTGAAGGCAACCAATTAGAGCGCAGCCACAGCTCACGTGCTTGGCAAAAGTTTGAGGACTCACATACACACACGTTTGGCCGGCGCCCCTCACCAGGAAGTATATGTATTTTCACAGTGAATTTCACACAGATACAATTTGGAACCGATTTTTTATGAATGCTGACAGGTGCAGACAGAATACCAGGCGCATTGTACAAATAGACTTCTTCTCTAGTTGGAGGGTGGGGGCGGCCTCCACTGGTAGCACCAGTGCCACCAGTGGAAAAGTTAGTTTTGAACCCTGATAAAGCATCATTGCTGATTGCGATGAGTCACACATGATCATATCTGTTCAGGCTTCATAACCCAACTACAATCATTTTACAGTAAATAACAGTTACAGTATTAATAATAAATAACAGCAAAATAAATACCAAGTGCAAACTTCTATACTTCTACTCTTCTACAAAGTCTTGTACTTCAACAATTATTTTGCAGAAATATAACTATGTCTGTCATGTCATGTGTGTGTGGGGGGTATTTCAATAGGATTAATTACTTGTCTTTGCACTGCACTCATGTTAACTCTCTATCTGAGTGTTGAGCAGTGTTATAAATCTTCGATTAAAAAGTGTTACTGTTTACAGTCAGGCATGGTTGCGGGAAGATTTGTGACACAACTGCAAAGCCTCTATAGTCAAGAATGAAGTAGAGAGACAGACAGTAAGTCAATGGTAGAATTTAATCAACCATGGGTTTCCAAAGTTAAAGATAATCTGCAGTATTTCTGCTAGGAATATATAGTGATTCTGACTAATGCTGACTACCTAGGAAGGTCACGATGACAAAGGCAAACAGTTCTGAATCTGTACTGCCTGTTATTCAGTAAATCAGGATACAGATATGGATAGGAGCAGGTACCTCCGCCATCGGAGATGGAGATGTTTTCGCCCATGTTTGTCCATTTGTCGGCAGGATATCCAAAAAAGTTCTGGGCGGATTTGCACGAAACTTTGTCGAAAGGTTGGTCATGGGCCAACTTAGAACTGATTAACTTTCCACGCCCATTGGCCAAAAGGGGGCGTGGCCTCACTAAAAGGCACATAACTTCCGAACGGATTCACGTAACACCACGAAACTTTGACAAAAGGTTTGTCATGGGCCATGAATGACATGAATGGCTTGGAACTGTTGGGGGTGATGGAGGTATGCCCTCTAGTTGACTCATTTTTAGCTACATGTCTGTCCCTACTGACACAAGAGGATAGTAATGTCGGTGCTCTCTGGATAAAATAATTTACGACGTATCAGTAGAACTTGAATGTTCAGTGCTGAGAATAGTAAGGATAGCTGATGGCAGTGAGTGACCTAGTCATGACTAAGGCCTCTGAGAGACACAAAAGAGTACAAAACATCTTGAATTTTTAATCACTTCAGTTAGTCGTGAACAGAGACTAGGCTTTCCAGAGTCTTAAGAGCAGCAACAGTGGTTTGTTTGTTGCTGGTGGTGGTGGATGGTTGGGTGCTGGGTAGGGTTGCCAGATTTACATCTTGGTAAAAACCGGACATTGTGCGCGTGTGCACGTTTATGCACGTGTGCGCGGATGTGCGTGTATAGAGCTCAAACCTGGGTAACCTAACGTTTTATCAGCGTCATTCAGCAACAATATTATACTTTCTATGCCTGTTCATTATTATATTCCATATTGAATTTATTGACAGCCTCTGGAGACGTTGCATTCCTGTATGATTTCACTGGAACAGTAGACCTATACACTCCTCAGGTGGAGCACTTACAGTCATATCAATGCTGTAGCCAAATCAAAGTGAGCACACTAAGTACTGTCAATAAACTAAGATGAACAATTGTTACTTAGCAAACTAAATATAGTGAGAATAGAAAATCACAAAAAAGGAAGAAAAAAAGTGTAAAGTTTCCTAAATAAATCTTTATATAGATAGTTTTTCTCACTGATAATCCATAAATCCAGAAAAATTTTTTTTTCTAAAGATTCAATACCTCCATCATGTGGGATGGATGTATACATGGAATTAAAGACAGACCCGCTCTCGAGCCAATTAACAGAGGAAATGACTGTCTTTAATCTGTCTAGTAAATCTTTGAATGAATCTCATCTCTCTCTGTTAAACAAAGGCCTCTTTTTTGTGCCTACCAGTCATATAAAATAATTTTATGTTAAAGTAGATCTGTTCAAGTTTTTCAGATAAATCATCTTTAAATCAACTAGAATGTGAATGTTCCCCATCACCCAATGGAGAACACACTTTAGAGTCAAGTCAACTTTATTTATAAAGCAGATTTTAAAACAACTACCGTTGACCAAAGTGCTGTACCTCCCTGTAATCATAATAATTCTATTGAGACTTATTGCAGATTGGTAGAACAGGATGTTGATGAATTAAAAAAAACAAACATAATCATATACCTTACAAAAATCGACCTAGAGAGGAGCTGGCTGCTCTTAAGGACTTACAGTCAGATTAATCTATTGTCCTTAAACAAGCAGACAAAGGGGCAGCTGTGGTCATGAATAAAGCTGATTATGTAAATGAATGTCAAAGACAACTTTCTGATAACGTTTTTTACAGTGAACTTCCAGGGGACCCAACTCAGTATTATTCATGAAGCCCTTGATAATCTGTTACAAAATAGTGAAATCTCCAAAAAAGAATTTGACTTTGAACATCCCATTATTCCTACCTTTTACACACTACCAAAAATACATACAAGTCTGGAAAATCCTCCAAGCAGACCTATTGTTGCCAGCATCGGCTCTCTTACCTCCAATTTGTCTACCATTGTAGATCATTTTATTAGACAGTTAGCAGAGAACCTGCCTTCCTTTACAAAGGACACAGGACACATGGTAAATATAATAGAGTCCATCAATCTCCCCTCAGATGTGGAGGAACTTTATCTAGTGTCCTTTGATGTGAATTCCCTGTATACATCCATCCCACATGATGGAGGTATTGAAGTATCTATGGGTAGAGCTTTTTCACCTTCATTCTTCAACTTGTATATGGGCTCTTTTGAAGAGAAGTTTATTTATTCCAATCATGGCTTCAAGGATAATGTACTCTTGTGGAAGAGATATATGGATGATGTATTTTGTTTGTTTAAAGGGTCTGAAAATCAGTAAGTCATTTTTTGTATACCTCAACTCACGTTCTGAATCTTTCATTTACTATAGATTTATTTAGGAAACCAACTGCCAGAAATACTTTACTTAGGTCAGATTCTTATCATCCCTTACCATTAAGAAACAGTCTTCCATTTAGCCCGTTTTGTAGACGTAAACAAATCTGATTTTGACAGGAACATGACTGAAATGAAAAACAACTTTCATCAAAGAGGATACAAAACATCTGTTATAAATGATGCTGCCACTAAACTAAAAGACAGACCTAGGTCTGATCTTTTAAGAACTAAACCTACAAGAACATCAAATGACCGTATAGTGTTAACAACACAGTATACAAAGAGTTCAGAAAGGATAACATAAATTGTAACAAAACATTGGCATATACTAAAATCTGATTCTCAACTTAATGATGCATTCAAAGAAATCCCTCTTATGGTGTACAAAAGGGGGGAAACTTTGAGAGACCACCTGGTACACTCGTATTTACTTCCTTCTCAACCAGTACCATATACTTACTGTTGTAATAGTTTTAAACACCCTCATACAGGCATAATTTCACGTCATACAAAGTTGGTCATTTATCTCATCACTTGCCCCTGTGGTAAGTCATATGTAGGTAAGACCAGTAGAGCATTAAAAACTCATATTGCTGAACATAGAAGCACCATTAGATGCAAAAATATGAATTATCCAGTGGTAGCACATTTTGTTAAATACAATCATTCTATTTCGTCCTTAAGCTATATTGGTATTGAAAAAGTATCAATTCATCTACTTTCCAGGAGGGAGAACTTTGGCACCTCTTGGATTAAATATGGATTTCGATTTGAAATGTTCTTTGTAATGTACTTTAACCTATTGGACATATAGATTCAGTTATTTATGATGTTCCTTTTGAATTAATGTTTTAAACTTTTTTCTGTATGTCTATGAGAAATCTACTCAAAAGATTGAGGTCTCTGTTCATATATCTATGTCTATTATTATATCTCCCATCCATGTTTCTTAAATGTGATTTGATTGGCATTGGGCCTCTTGATGTTCTTACTCCACCCTGAATGGTTGAGCTTGATTGTATGATTACCATCAGGTGTTGTTGTCCATATAACCTACCAGTACCTGTTGTTTTTTACTTTTGATCTTGAAGAAGGCCGAATAAAGAATATTTTCTACGGAGCTAGAGTGTGCGACACACTATTTCCAGTGATCAGCACCTCTACACAATTTTTGGTGTGTTACTTTTCTATTATATGCTGGGAATTCAGGCCATGTCTTATTCCTAATACAAGAAAAGTGCTGTAGAAATGCAGTCATTCATAACAATACATTTTATTTCTTGAATGTCTTTATTGATAGTCATTCGAAATAATGTCTGTGTGTGTGTGTGTGTGTTTACTAGCTGATAAGAAACATACTTCACTACACTAAAACAATAAACTGCTTAGCTACCTTTCTCCCCAAACTCCTTCTTTTGGTCATAAAAAATGTAACGTGTTGATGTCAATTGGTCTATTTCTTCTTTTTTTCTCATAAAATCTTCCTCTGTAAGAAAAACCTCCATGCCACTTCGTTTCTAGCTGCAAGAGAGTGCAGCGGCAACGCTGTACACATGGAAACAGAAGTCGCATTGGTTGAAAGAGCAGGGACAAGGCGGAGCTTCTGTCCGATCTAGGTTGGTGAACTAATGACAACCCAGAGACTAGTCGCTTCCAACAACATCGGGAGAAATCCCATCGCAAACAACAGACAGAGAGAGAGAGTGAGAGAGGGAGATTTAAAATTCAAAACTTTGCGCTGTTCGCTTACGCAGCACACACAATAAAAAACCCACCCACGTGGGGTGATATGGTCACTTGTGATTGGTGGAGATTACCCCTGCTCTAGTCATGAGCCTATCAAAAATGCTTTTAGTTTGTTAAAGCAACAAATACCCACCCATGGTAGGGAAATATCAGCAGGGCTAGAATTAGTGGAACATCATTTACAGAATGATTCTGACCGGACATTTAAACGTCCGGTTGACCCTTCTGACCGGACCCGGACAATGCATCTGAGAACCGGACAGTCCGGTTGAAAACCGGGCATCTGGCAACCCTAGTGCTGGGGTGCTTTGGGCGGTCGGTCAGTTTTTTTAAAGAAGATTTTTGCCTTTATAACTTACTTTGGATTTGAACCCATGGATGTCGTGTTTACATGGTACACGCCTTAGACCACTGAGCCACCAGGACGCCCCATTGGTCTGGTTTTAAAGCCCCCCAGTGCCCCCTCTTCTCTCAAGGTGTTTATGTTTCAATCAAAAGAGCCACAGCACCGTGACCGTGGGTTTCTGCGTGACCAGCAGAGCTCCGGCTGCAGCCTCCGTCCTTCACCGCTTAGGAATCAGCTATAAAAATGCCACCAGGCCAATTTTTCTCTGTTATTACTAGGCTGGATGCTGAAAACCAGCCGTATTAGCCTTGCGTCCCCGTCTCTGAGAAGAATTTAGAAATAAATCCATCGTTGTTCCCCATGATGAAATTGAGGGCGACTATGGATCGGCCTTCATCCATTCGTTCATTCATTCGTCCATCTGCAATATCTCTGACACCACTGATCAGATTTTGATGAAACATGGGGGAATGATGCATCTCACCACCAGCATTTTCAAAATCACACTGATGCCATGCCAGGCTTTGTGCTTTGCAGAATGGACCCATAAAGTCCATGTTGAAAACCACAGTAAGGAAACTGACATGATAACCCAATCCCCAGCCTGGAGAAAAGCTATTTCTTGCCACTTTGTTTCCATGGCAATGTTGATGAGCTGGTTGGTGGGGGGACCTTTGCAGACGCCTCGTGAGGCCTGGGCATTTTAACAATTCATAAAAGTGTTGAAATGAATCTGAGCTTAGGAGATTTAATAAATCTCTCTCTCTCGCTCTGAGACGAGAGAGAGAGAGGAGGCGACAATGAGGTGGAAAAATAGACAGCGTCAGGGGTAATGCTCATATTGGCTGACACAAGGGGAAAGCAGCTTTTAAAGCGTTTAGCTTTAATTTCATTCAGGAGTGACATAATTGATTTTAATGAGATGTTTATAGAGTGAAGTGCCGGTGTCTGCCTGACGGGTACTTCTGAGGAAAAAGAGAGAGGCATGCAAACCTCTGCTGCCAAACCTCCTCCAGCATGTTCACTCGCTCCTGCATAGAACTGAATACATTTGGGTGGTTATTCTAATTAAAAACATATTTAATTCATGAAACACTTTTTTCAGTTTGACAGCATATTGACTGAAATGCTTCATTTGAAATATCTTGGAAATTGCTGGGATTCTGTCACATCATTAATGGACCAAAAAAATACACATAATCATGTGCTGCGGCTTCGTGTTCACTCCCACTACCTAGTCCCCAACACATCCCACTGACTGTTCCCTGAGTCAGTGCTGTGTCCCTCTGGGCCTGTGTGGTTTGTAGCTGAGACATGAACATCACAGAGCTGCAGCTTCTGCCCTCACCACCAACAGAAAGACATCACACTACAACTCTCCCAAACCCGACCGCACAAACTACGGTTTGGCTGCTATGGGTTTGTCAAGGCCGATACCATATTTTATTCTCCCCGATGTTAGCAGAGTGGGAAACAAAATTGATCAAATCTATTCCGTTTTTGCCATATTCAGCCATCCTGTTTTGGAAAAGGGTAAGATGTCTTAGTGCTTGGTTGTGGAGCATATTAAGGTGAAGCCATAGGTGTAGATTTGGGGGGAGACAGTGGGCGTGGCCCCCTCAACATTAAGAGAAGGATGAGTTGTCCCCTCTAATTACTGCTGCCTCAAATGCTGTATTTGTACTCGCTCTGCGATTTTAGAAGCACAGTTCAGTTTTACCAAAGCACATTTTGTGATTGGCTTTGGTCACAAGAGCAAACACCCCTTCCCCTTCTCCTAGTTGTTTGAAAGGGCTTTTGATGCCTTTAAAGGCATTTCAACAACAAATTAGACTACCATGTTTCATATTTTAATGTTTGCCCTTCAGATCAGGGTTCAGTTTGTCTTACTGTAATTCACACTGACCAGTAATTCTCCTCACTCTTTCTCATACCTGCATACTTCTCTCATGTAAATGTGTATCTTTTGTTTCAGTCTTGCTGATGAAATGAGGGAAAACAGAACTGTATTTAGTCTGCTACCAGGCCCATAGTATGTCAGTGTGATTTGCTGCCCAGGGTTTGATCCAGAGTGTGTTGAAATGAAACCTGCGCCCCTAGGTGAAACTGTCAGAAAAGTGACTGAATAGAATTACTGTGTGTGTGTGCGTGTGTGTGTGTGTGTGTGTTCGTGTTCTAGTATTCAACTGATAAGGGTTTTTGAAGGCTGATATTTTTTGGATTAAAGCTGCTGATAGACGACCATGGGACACTAAACCTCTCCATTGAAACCCAGCATAAGAACAAGACAAAAACACATTCATGCATATTGTGGAATCTGATCAAAATGTACCATTAGAATTAATTCAGGTTAAGGGCTTCCCATAGACAACCAGTGTAGTATTGATCAATTCTCCAATAAATATGTAATCAATCAAACGGCATCATATCATCATATCAGAGGAGGACACTGACTGGACCAGGTCTGATTTGAAATAAAAGGCCAATATCAGCCCTGTATATCTGCAAAGTGATATCGGTCTAACCCTAACAGACACTTCGCCGCCTCCAGGTGACACCCACGCTGCAATAAATTCACACTCCCTTCCTTTTCATCAACACCTTTTCTAACACATATTAATATCTCACACTCCTACATGCACATACCGTGCATGTCTTCAAGGCAAGCTTATTGATGGTGATTGATTTTGAAACATGCTCATGTATGGATATCTTCCATGCACATGCATACACACAAACATACAGTACACACACACACACACACACACACATGCTCGAATGCAGCATTGCCATTGTCTTCACCACCCTATTACGGTCCAACAGCCGTCTTAAGCCGCAACCTTCAGGCACCCAATCAGGACTCAAATGGGGGGAAATGACAGGTTTGGGAATGATTTATCCTGCGGGACAGAGCTTTCCCATGCACCCTAGGGCATGATTTCCATACAACAAATGTGGAGAGCTGTTGTGATTGCTTTTCAATCAAGCGAGACAAACACTAATTCGATTTTTGGAGGGACTGTGGAATTAGAGGTTTCTTTCGTGGAGTGTGGATGACTGGCACTTCTCTGATAGCTTCGGCGATGCTCCTCTGTCTTGGCCGACTGTTTACTAAGGCTTTATTATAGAGAGAGAGTGCGAGAGATAGAAAGTGCTTTTGTGGCACACAGTTACACTTTAAAAAGGTGTTTGGATATATCAAGCTTAACAGCTTTTAGATTTTTGTTTGTCTACTTTGCTGTGAGCAGTCCCTCATTGTTGTATTAAATTAGGAGAGCGTTCCAGTCAGACACCATATTGTAGTTGACATGGAGAAAAATGGCCACTGCTTTCACTTCCACTCCCTCCTCCCTGTTGGAACGCTGTCTTCGTCTGGTCCTAACCGTCTGACGTCTACATCAATCCTCTAAACTGTGTTTTACCCGACTCTCTGTCTGAAAACACTCTACATTACTGTAAATTGCCCATCCAGCACTACAGACATGGATTTATCATGCAATGGTTTCATAATGTGTCCACCATTTCATACTGTATACATACTTATATTTGTATATGTATATAACAGTGTTTATACACACATACATATATTTATATATACATATATATTTACTTATATTTATATACACCACAATTTTCATATTTATTAATCCATATTTAAGTACGGTAAGCAATCAAAACTGTAAGTAACAACTGGAAGTAAGTCCATACATGTCAGAAATCCATACTCTTACCCATACTTCCCATTCTTACAGTCTACTTAACACGATTGAAATTGTCAGTAGCATATTTTTATATAAATTGTTTTCTATTTTTGTGCTCTCTTTTTTTTAATAACATTTTTAGTTTCTGGCGGAATCCTTTGCCTTCTGCTGCTGCAACAATCCAATTTCATTAAAGTCTCATCTTATCTCATCAGTGCATAATATGAAATATTCAAATACAGAATAAAATACAGTTTTACTCTCATGGCATTTTTATCGTTCTTTTTTCCCCACAGCTGGTGTGTCCATACTATGCCAACATGCAAATCCATAAACCATGGTTTGGATCTGAGAATTGGATTCACCCATCATCGCATTGATATGTCAGTGATTCTGAGCAGATATGCGGGGACGGGCTGTGGTGATTTGTGACGCACTATACTCCAAGTTAATGACGGTCTGTTTTCTGTCTCTCTCGGCTTGCAGACGGACGCAGCGTTGATGTACGATGCCGTGCACGTGGTGGCCGTGGCTGTGCAGCAGTCTCAGCAGATCACCGTCAGCTCGTTACAGTGCAACCGACACAAACCGTGGCGCTTCGGGAACCGCTTCATGGCCCTCATCAAAGAGGTAGATACTTTCTACCCATTCCTGATCCTCTCTCTGGCTTTCTCCTTAACATACACACACCCTCACACAGAAACACATACTCACAGGAAAACAGCTGGAGAGGGAATGTGAATAAAGCAATGCTGTGGCAGTCAAGGACAAGGGGAATATGAGGAAATAGAAACAATTAATCTGTGTATTTATATGGAAATCATTTTTCCAGTGCATACGTACATACGTAGGCCTGCTCCCCCAGGAGGGGAGCCATCTTGAACCTGGTCTCTGCATTTCAGCATTAATCATTCATACACAAATGGAAACAGTTGCCGTTATCTTAATTTTTACAGAATTGT
>OMLI01060123.1:0-11522 GCA_900302605.1 Rondeletia loricata
AAGTGACCGGAAGAGGGGAGTGACATGTGAGAATTTGGGTTGGTTGAATATCAGCCGGGCTGCAGCGTTCTGGATGCGCTGTAGGGGTCTGATGGCAGAGGCGGGTAGTCTGGCCAGAAGAGCGTTGCAGTAGTCTAGGTGGGAAATGACAAGCGCCTGGACCAGGATTTGCGTCGCTTCTCTTGTAAGGAACGGACGAATTCTGCGGATGTTGTAGAAGGAAAATCTACAGGAGCGGGTTGTCGCAGCAATGTTGGCAGAGCAGGACAGCTGGTTGTCCAGGATCACCCCAAGGCTCTTGGCAGTCGGAGAAGACAACACAGTGGTGTTCTCAATGGTGATGGAGAGGTCTGTGTGGGGACAGTTCTTTCCAGGGAGAAAGAGTAGCTGTTTTGTCAAGGTTGAGCTTGAGGTGGTGCACAGACATCCAGGCACTAATGTCTAGATACAACTAATTTGTTATTAAAATATTTAAAGTTATAACTAATTAGTATAATTTCTAAACTTCCACTATATTTATAAATAAATTTTCACACTACAAATTCCATTCCGATTGCAAAAAAGACTGGTGAGCTAATCAAAAGCCGAACATGCTAATTTTGCAACCATTTCCCCTGTAGAGCAATATAATACATGGTAGCCAATTATGTTAATAGACTTTGATTGTTATAACTCACTTTTTTTCCACTAGAAGTCGTTGCAATTGCAAAAAGATACCCAATATGTGACACAATAAGTAAGCTGGATTCAAATGACAAAATACTGTGTTAAGCTACAATTGTAGTCATGTTTTAGCTCACGTTGTTCTAATTGCATTTATTTATCCTTGTATGTATTAATCATTGGTCCCCTTTCATGATTTGAGCAATAAAATGAATTGAATGTACAGAGCACCAAAATGCCTTGTTGTCTGTAAGGACTCTCATGGTTGCTAATCCCAGACGCGTGAAATGTTGTCAGTGTCAGACGCCATCTTTGCTTCATGTCTTTTACTTCAATTCTTCTTAGTGATGTCCTTGGTGTTGAGGAGTTATTTGTTATGTTGTTTGGTGTCTCCAAGTCCTTGTGTGTGTCCGTCCAGAATATGCCTGTGCTACTTTATTTTTATCTTTTGTTTTTAGTATGTTTTCTGTTGACCTCTATGAACTGCTAACCTTCTTGTCTTGTCTACCTGTTTGTTTGTTTTTCCCTCTGTCCCCTTTCCCCCAATTCCCCATCAAGAGGCCTTTTGCCTCTTGCCCGGCTGTCATTGTAAATAAGAATATAATCATTCTTAATTGTCTTGCCTGGTTAAATAAAGGTTAAATAAAAAATAAAACAAAATTAAAAATACTCGGGCTGGTAAGCTTCTTCATACTATGAAGCCACAAAGTTCTTGAACTAGAAAGTATCCTTCATTATATTGCTACTGATTAGCTCTTTAGACCACTACAGAAAACATAACACTTAATTTCCCTCTTAATTTTTTCATTAATACAGAGTGATACTGAAACTGCAGTAAATGCGTGATAGGATCTTCTTAACCAAACAATGTGTGAGTGTTCAACTGGAGCTGTCGCTATAGCCTAGGTGACTAATGACATTAGGATCATTCTTACGGCTATTGGAATGGCTTCGGGCAAAATGCATTGACTGCGACATGCCTTCAGAGATTATTAACAGAATCCCTGCAGGTACTGACAAACAGAGGTGTGACAGGAAAGAGGTGTGACAGGAATACAAAAGGGGCAAAGAAACCCTTTTCCTAGAATGGCAGCCAAAAACCGCATACTGTCAGCAGTGACAACCCCCCTATTCTTTCCAGATTGACAATTTCTCATTGTAGATAGCAAAAACATCATGTGGCTCAATTACATATGTTGCAAAGAATGTAAGAATGGAAAGACACAGTAGACAAACTGTGTGACAAAAACATATTTCCTAATCTCGCACTTAATTCCAAGTTAATGTAGGCCTATGGGACTGGGAGAACAACCCAAACAACCTAAGTTGATTCTGGACACACAAAATATCAGCTGGCTTATGAATACAAATAAATTGCAACATACTTGCAAAGCATGATATTGATATACCGCAAATAGGGTTGCAATGAATAAGCACTTAACGCAGCATCACGTAAAAGTTAACGAGTGCCGTGTTTTTTTGTTTAGTTTTTTCAACAAATTATGTATATAGGTTCAATAAGGGATTCTATACTGGATTCAGATTCGATAGTGGATTCAGAATGCTTTCAAACCCCAACCACAAACAAGCGAAATCACAGGATTGGTTTTTCCTCCAGTAAAACACAGTAAAATGCAATGAGTTGTTACTCCATTTTTATCTGGATCATTCATGATCCTGTTAGCATGTGCTTGGTCATTTGCGATCAAACGTGAATCATGATCAATTCTACACTTTTGAATATATCTTGCATTCCATTCCCCATGTTGTGCAGGATACAGTGACTGCAATGGACCACATGCATCTTTACTTTCTTTCATCTAAGCTTTCACATGACAACTTGCTTTCTTCCACCAAGCAGATGATCACTTGTTTAGAATTACTACCTTAATATAGATCAAAGATGGCATCGGCTGGAATGGAGTTGATTTGAGAACGTAGATAATTCTATTGAGAATTTAATTTATATGTACTGTGCTCTGAAAGGGTGTCATTTTGCTAAATATTGGGTGTAGGGCAATCATTTTGGGATCATTAGAAAACTTGGATTCCTCCCTTTTACATCTGATAAACGAGTGCTCTATAAATGACAAGATATTTCTCCATGCAAAACTAAAATGGACAGAGGGCTACTCAATATAAATGATCATTACTTTTATTACATTCATTACCCTAAATTCACTCAGAGCCTGTTTATTACAGAGGTTACATATGAAGTTACAGTACTTTGTATACGGTTACAATTCCTCTACCACCATTATCATGGGCCTAATAGGTTAAAGCATAATAGACAGTGTAGCACATTTGAAATGGGGTGGTTAAGTATTAGCACTGTGTGCAGGGCAGGAAACTAACTTTTTGTCTGCAGGCCAAAGTGGCTGTAAACTCCAAGAATTAATCAGCCACTGTATCTATTTTAGCAGCCACATGATTTTTAGCCAAAATATAGTAAGTATAGTAAGCTTTTAACTATTTGAGACGATAACATTTGAATGGCTCAGTTATATATAGTCTTTGGTCTTTGCCTATTCTAAAACGTTGTCCCTGTTGACCACTGTACACTCTGACCATGAGCCAATCAAATAAAAGTAAAACTGAGTCTGTATCAAACATGCTTCTGATTGGCTGCCAGTTACGCTGGCTCTACACAAAGAGGTAGCGTCTAAACTTCTGCACTTTTCCTCCTGTTTTTCTGCTGTCTGGATAGTTAACTAGCTTAATGTTATGAGGAACTTGACATTATCCCCATGTGGTGACACATAGCAGGTGTGAGGCCACTAAAAAAATAAATAAATGAAGGCTAAGACATAAAACATCCACTGTATAAGCGGGTAAGTACGTTTTAAATTAAAACCTAGGTTTTCTGACAATGGTTATGAAAATCTTTTGATATTGATCGATTGTAAATTTAGCTTCTGAGGGCTATTGGAGCCAAATGGTATTACTGGTAATCTCAACAGTAACTAGAAGGCACTCGGAGAGTGCAGACCTCCGCCCCTGTATCCTATTTTTGCGTAATCCTGCTCACACACAGACGGACAGACGCATACACAGGGGCAAAAACATTACCTTCCGCCCCTGGGCGGAGGTAATAAATCTTGCCAATATTTGCTCAGATCATGATTTGCTCAGATCATGCTAGAGTGTCAAAATGGTCACGCACTGTTTCTTCAAACTTAACGCCCCAACACACACTCCTCTTTCACAGACCTAGCAAAAAAGTGACATACAGTATTATGCAACAATAATACAATGATAACGGATCTTAACAATTTGGGGGTTAGATCTTCTCTCATCCACTACCACCACTTACAATCCCTGTTCCCATATGGTACACAAAACTGCCTGAATGCACACAGTGATGAATGTACATATGGAGAGTGATTTGTATAGTCAGCCTATTCATAGTATTCCCATGATGTCACATTCATTTCCTACCAATATGGTGCTTTACCATATACACAGCTCATTGGCTGTGGCAACCAAGATGTCCGTGTGGTGATGTAAAAGAATACTATGAATTGTATGTCTATTTCCTTGCACTGAATGTGAGGTACTTTTGTCTGTACCATGTGTGCCAGTATTTAATTATGTTACGTTAGTTGTCGATAGGTCCCTGTACCAGTCTGTGGAATATTATGGACTATGGTGTATCTACACCATAGTCCACAAGTCTCACCAAGACAACTTCCTGTGCCTTTATTGTACCAGTGGAATAAAGTGATTTCTGATTCCACAACTAATGCAAAGTTAAACTAAAGGATTATTCTGACCACTACATTTTGTCCAGAGAAGGGCCGGTAGCCACTTACTTTGTCATATACAATAAGAATATGTTTTGAAAGACATTTTGATCAAATTCAATCAGTAGTTTTTTATTTGGCTTCTTCTGGTTAAGGTCATTTGAAAAGCAGGTACTTAGATAAGATTATCAAGGGTTGTGTTGGAATAAGGCGTGAGGTTAGTTGCAACATTGATTTAGGCCTCAGGCAAGGCTCAAAGAGGTTGGTGCATTGTTATAGAAATGAAAGTATAATTTAAATCAATGTATTAGGTATGCAAAGGTCACTATTTATTTAAAGTCTGAACAATAACAGAACATAATCAAATTGGTATGTTTTTATCATCAATTAAAGCAATTCAATAAAGCTGCCCAGTGTTTCTCATACAACGTACATTTTTGGGCAGCCCACCCAGGTAAATTAACAGCCCGCCAAGTAAATTTTTGTCTTGGATTCATTTCGGGCGCCGTGATGAATGAAGCTGGCGGTTCTCGCCGATGTAGTTTTCAAACAATCACGAATTTATGCTACCAAGCGCCAAAAGTGAACTACAATGGCCATAATTCATTGCACCTAAGACGCAGCGCATTTGTGCTCCTTCAAGCGGCACACGGTGTGTCTGTGCCGATACAAACAGAATGGAGGAACAGTTTCAAACGTAGCCTTGATTATCAGATGGAAGTATAATAGTCAGCTAATGTTGCAATGTTGTTAGCTTATACTAGATTGAGACTTTAGTGCCTGAAAAAATAGGCTATGTGAAAGTGCATTCCCCCACTTAACAGAACAATGTCTATAAACGATTTCTAAAGATAGTTGTGCTACTAGAATTTTCCAAAATCTCTACAAGTAACACACAGAACAGTCTTACCAGAATGAAGGATGATGCCGCTGTCAGTGTCACTGATCTCCCCGTTGCCTTCCATGTCAGTATGTCAGCTTCTTGCTGCTGTTCTTCAGTAGTGGAGGCAAAGGATAATGTCAAGGTTCACCATACCCTGTAAAGTACAATTTCAGCTTTATAGCAGCCATGACCTTTTTCAACCTTTTCCAAATCTAAAGTAATTGGAGTTTCACAAAAATAACGGGTAATAATGTTTTTCACTCATTGGTTTATTTAATTAATTGCACCTATATAGAATGTCTTTGTTGTTATGAATGACTTAAATTCACATATTTTTGAAAGGCCATGTGCAATGGATGGTAAGTACTCCCTGTTGTCTCTCTGATAAACATTACATGGGAAACTAGCCTTTACTGCATTCAGCTCCAATGCCAAATATTGTTCCTGTTAAGTGTATGGAATATCTGTCAGTGACTATTCAACAGAGTTTCAAACTGAATCAGATTATATTTGCAGCTGAAGGCAATGTGAAATTGAATTTGAATTAGATCTCACGACAAGCCACATACATTGAACAATGAACTGAGTGGGTCTGTAATAGTGAATAAATTATACAGATAATTTTTTTTTAAATGACATTGGTAGTGTCCTTTAAATAGTGTGAAGTGCAAAATAGTGATTTTTGTTCAATGAGATATCCAACACCACAGGAAAATTCCACCAAGGTAAATACCAAACCAAAAAACCAAGACTTTAATGAGTAAATAATGTATAACATGGCCTCCCTTCCACATTATTTTATTGTTGTTTCATGAAACTATCATTACGTCCTGTCAGCAAAGATCCAAAAGACCAAACCAGAACAGATTCAAACATTGACTTTGACATCCAGCCCAGAAAGCACAGAGTAAGTGTTTAGCCTGCCATTCTCAGGAAGATGTTAAAAAATGCCTGAATGTAAAATAGGAGTAGAATAATTCTTCAGTGAGTAGAAGCCACTAGAGATTAGGCTACATAGAAAAGCAAGAAAATGAGGACTAATAGTTGCTACGAGGTCAAAATCCAAAAGATCAAAATGTCAAGCTGAATGGCAACAAAACTATCATAGCTAATAACATAAAGAAAGATTGCAGGTTACTTAGATGATGACCTGTTGCTTGAATGATTCAGGTATGACAGGCTATTCTGAGACATCTCCTTGATCCCAGAGTCTAGTGAAGTCATAGTCTCCCAAAGCCTGAGTACACATCCATGTTGCTATACTGAGTCTAGGGAGTTTCCTGTGACTGCCTGTTTGTGAGTCTCTGATGTCATTTTATCACCATTATCTCAGCCCTGGTAATGATGACTCACTGAAAATATGAGCCATACGTGAAACTGCTGGTTTGATTATTAACTAAGTGAATACAGCAAATGAGGAGCTAGTTGAATTCCATCACACTGGCTTGTTGAGGTCTGCAACAGAGGATATCCCAGGCTGAGGGATTGTCTGAAATGACCCTTCCTCCACGCAGCTGAATGTAGGCTATGTTAACATAAATGTGATTGGCCACACTTCACACCTCCCAATCATAGAAAACTGGCTGTTGTGTATGCCAGATGAAGGAATACAAGTTTATGCACAATGCCCACAATTACCCATAAGATAGGTTTTGCAGAAATGTTAGCACAATCAATGATCTTGGGTATCAATTGTCACTTTTGGAATACAAATATTAATTAGCCAAAGTGACATTTTCCCACAGTAGATCGGCAGGGAATAATGATCAATGATTAGCATGTTGGTCAACAGGTCTACAAAATCCTACTCCATGACAAGATTAATTATGTCTACACACTATGAAACTATATGCAGCAGCTAGTGTTGTCACAATACAAAATATTTTACCTCGGTATCAAAACCAGGCTAAGGATCACAGTTTTGAATCAATGTGATAACAGCAAAAAAAGAAAAGTAATGAAATAAACCCACAAATATCATAATACTTAGTTAATATCATTATATAATACTTAGTTAATAGTAAGTCATCCCCCCCGCCCCAACAATACACACAAACACACACATATACACACACTGTGCTTTTAAAGCAGGGGTCTCCAATCATGTGCCATGGAGGGCAGAGAGAGTGCAGGTTCCTCCTCTCTGGTTGAAGGTGTGCTAATCAGTGAAATCCCCTGGTGAAGTCTTTGGTTGAAACAAAACCTGCATACTCTTGAACCTCCGTGGCACATGATTGGAGATTGGCCTTTTTTTAAAGGGAGGAAACTGATACTACAGTACTACAAAAAGGTGTTACACTGCAGAATGTATTTTGCCGTCAAAACTCACAGCACGGACTGATGTTATATTAAGTCGTCTGTAAAATCATTTTCTGGGCAAATGTTGGGCAAAATGTATCTGTGTGTGAATAAATATGTCTCTACTGGTGTGCCATTTTTATACAAAAAAGAAATATACACACAAATATAAAAGACATGAAAGACTGTGGTAGGGGTATTTTTTCTGTTCTGGGTTAGGGTTAAAAACAAAAGAAAACAAAAAAACAGGTATGGAACCGTTTCTAAATTAAATGTACTGAGATACTATACCTGTACACCATGCAACACTGGCAGAGGCAACTCTTCATAATTTTTAGTCAATTGTCAGTCATTTCTATAAGAACCGCAGATGTAACAGTCAAACCAACCCTGACATCATTTGTGATCATGTGATGTGGTGTATATCTACATAGACTACATCAAAGAAAATACCTTGTTGTAGCAACAGCAGCCAAAATGTAATTTTTTACAGATAGAGACAAAACTTCTGGCTAGAGGTTACAGTCTGTCATTGGAGAGTGAAATCAAAGCATGTGAATGTCTCGATGTGCATTCATAAAACTATTATTATATACTATTATACACAATTAATACAATGAGACATTGCACAGTGATCCAATGGACAGATGGATGAATAAAAAAACAGACAGGAAAACATTTTCACTAGGACAACATATAAAACAAAATGCACTTACTTTATGAGAAACTTAAGAACTTAAAAATGTCAAAATCCAATAACTGGAAACTGTCCTTCAGAATTCCTGACTTGAATGGAAACTAGCAAAAGCTAAACTGCTTAGAGAGTAGAGTCTGGATAGGAATGAGAGACTCACCCACTCAGGAAGGCTCGCCTACTGAAAAGGAGTGGCCACATACAGAGAGCTGAACATTGGAGTCAGTATCATATGACTCAGCTCAGAGTTTGAAACAGTGATAACAAAGATAAAGAGAAATTATATTTTACTTCACACTCTTATCAGTATCCTGAAAACTGGGAGGTGACAACAACCCATAAATCGACTAAAACTTGTGTACCATTACCAAGCACCATTACTGTAGAAAAACACAACAGTACAGCCAAGACCCTTGTCACTTAGTACAGTCCAAGAGAAATATTTGTGCATCAATACTCATGTTGGCATATCATAGATGTATCCGTATGATGTTGGTAAACAACACATTTTAGCAGTCAAAGGGTATTAATTGTTTAAATCTGACACTAATGTTTGGGCCCAAATTTGTGGGACAATTTGCCAGAAACAAAATATAATTCATTTTCCTCCCAAATTATCAAACATTGGAGCCAAAAACCCTGCTTTGGTCACATGCTATAGATAGCTCTTTCATGAAGTCTTTTGCAGATCCATACAATACAGAGCAAACCAGAGCGAGCGTTAACAGCCTAGACAGCTCTGTTCTCCAACAATGGCCACTTGAATTAACTCTTGTGAGAGCTGCTCTGCACATTGAGGGTCAAATATCTGGTCAACGCATATCTACTGCCATCTCCTGGTTGTTTAAGAAGCCATCAAAACCGGCTGTTCTTAGATAACCGAAATATGAACTTTGGAATTTAGCCTAGATTTGCAAATAAATCCTTTATCATTTATGCATATCCTGTGCAAATCGCTTCACCATTTATCCTCCTACATGCAGATTCTTCAGAGGCCTGCCACTTTTGTTTCCCCTGAAAAGAGGGAAACACATGGCGGTGGGATAGTCTGCATGATTTACAGAGACCCAGAGTCAGCACCTGCTCTGCAACTGCATGGTTCACATTCACTCAGAATCCCAATATTCATTTTGGCTTTCCAAGAATGTCTGTGCTTAGACACTCTGAACAAAGTCCAGCAATTCCCAGACACTTAAGTATCAGATCTCAAATGACATGGCACCAACATAGCAGCAGCTACAGCACAAACAGGCGGATATTTGATTCAGTCCTTTCCACATTTAGGCTTCACAGTGTAAGCACAATTGGGCCCATTTCACAAATACCAGCCTTGGCAGATAAATGCTCTTAAAATATGTTTGGCTTTAGCAATATAGTAAAACTTACATATATCTAATTTATTGTATTACATCAGAAGTATTTACTAGGTTAGCAGTGAGTGACGACATAAGAGACTAAAATCATGTAGAATTTGACTACATGAAGAGGCGTGCTCCCTAACCAAGAATTAAAACATTACACAGGTGAACTGTGGTGCCATGCCCTGTATTTGGCCTAACAACAGTTTTACAGTTTTGCTAGTGGCCTATTTTATGAACACCAAAGAGTTCTAGTATTTGTGAACTCTGTCAAGTTTATTTCTATAGCCCTTCATCACAAGCATGTCTCAAAGGACTTTACAGAGAACAAGCCTACCTAGATCTAACTAATTAACAATCAATCACAAAACTGATGAGTATGCAACAACAAAATAAAACACAAGGAAACCAAACGAAGCACAAGACACAAAATAGCATGTTGGAAAGACATAAGAGGCCTACCTATCCTACCTAGCCTAGCCTAATCGGCACCACCAACCTTAGACCCTCGGTGAAGACAAGGAAAAACTCCCAAGAAAAACCTGATAAGGAAAATAAATGAACTAGTGAAGATAAATTCAACATAATTGACTCAGAGGACATAACTCATCAGGATGTTTCCTCATCAGAAGATGGTAACCAGAAAGAATGCTGGCCAACAAGTTTATTTTTATGTTACTTATTTTATTAACCTGTAGGAGGGAGGGGAGAAAGCTGAACCCCTCTGTATGAGAAATTATTTTCATTTAAAATATGATTCTGGTATTCTTCTGTAAAAGGAAAACAAATAAAGTTAGTACCTACTTTAAAACAGCATCAATTTGTTGAGATTCTCCTTTCAAATGTTTTTTGTCCTAAACAGTTTTATCCAATAGTGTGTCATAGTGAAATATGAGTATACAGCCAGACAATGAATTAAAGAAATATATTTATAAAAATCCAAAATAAAACCAACGGTATAAACTCCTACTTTCCACAGATTCCCAAATGTACAGACAAATTCCCAAAGTTGCCTCAAAATTGCCCCAAATTCCCAAAGTTGTTGGAATGTACAACCCCATCTATGATAAAGTTTCATTTAGGTAGCTAGCTTGCCACAGTAGGAGTGCAGCCACAATAACCAACTTTACTAGACATTCCTCGTCGCCCGCAACGCTATTTGTATCCCCCACCACAGGTGTAACGCCTAGGACCTGCTACAGATTATAATATAATAATTATAATAACTTGAATGAATTAGAAGATCGTCAAAGGTTTTTGTCTGGTGCCAAGTACAAATATACTATAACATTTTCAGGGAGTTAATCGGTTCAAGCGTTCAAGGGTGTTAGCGGGCCGAGAAAACCCCAAATTTGACCTAATGACCCCTGGCGATCGGGCCATATTGGAGGCGATCGGGCCATATTGGATTGGGTGGTGCTGAATTTCCATGGGGTTCATCCTTGTACCGCTTTCCATCACCCCGGGATATTTGAAATCCATCGGTTTAATCATGCAAGAGTTAAACTATTAACATTGGATAAAACCCCAATATTCTACATTTTGACCCCTGGCATTCTGCCATCGTAGATGGGGTGGTGCTGAATTTCAATGGGGCTCGTCCGTGTACCACTTCCAATGTTCTCTGAAGATCTCAAGCCAATCGGTTGAAGCTTTCAAGAATTAAGAGTGTTAACGGTGGAATATGTGCCTAAATAGGCCAAAATCTCAATGTTTTTCCCCTGTAAAATGGTCAAATATTGAAATATTTTCAAAATCTTCGTCTGCCGCCGTATACTGAACCATATCTATATTGGACTGTGCAGAGCGTTCATAAGCTCCATGTGCCAAAATAGGTAAAAATTGCAACGTTTTTCCCCATAAACAGTAAAATGTTAAGATAT
>OMLI01060126.1:0-12210 GCA_900302605.1 Rondeletia loricata
CAGGCCTACGTACAGTGAGCAGCGAGGGTCAAAATAGTCTAAGACAGCTGGTAGAAGACAATATTTAACTACCGTATATGGTCGAAGCACATAAAAAAACAAAACCTGCGATTCAAAATTAGCTATTGGCCACTGGCGGGTGTGTGCATTTTTTACCCGCCAAACTCAATTTCTACCCGCCATTGGTGCTTGGCGGGTGTTAATTTTATGCCCTGAATATAGGCCTATAACCTAATGTAACCTGATGCCAGGACCGTCCCCATCCATCTCGACCGCTGCTCACACCCATTTTTTTTGCATCTTTCAAACTGTTTCAGTAGGAGGACACTGACTGAAATTGGGTGTTTCCTACCCCTTTTATGCAGGAGTCGTGCAACGAGCGGGATTTACATTGGGAGAAAAGGGGAATGATTTTTTTTTTTATTTCATTAAATTATTAGGTTTTTTTTATCTTCCTGTCACTTTGCCTTGTCACTTTGTTTTGCACTACCAATGCCTCAAGACATTCTCAAGTTAGTCCTATTGTGTTCAATCTACTCATGATTGTGACCCTATAGTAACTGGACTACTGCACTTCCAGACATTCACTATCCCCCTCACTAGTGTTGGCAACTTTGCCAATGCAGCTATACTGGAACAATTCTTTGGCTTTAGTCTATCATACAGTACATCTTATCTGCACTATATGTGAAGTACTGTTACGCTTTGTACTGTGCCTAGTGTGTCAATCCTGTATTGTGCAACTGTATTGTAATGTCAGCGACAATCAACCAAGTCAAATTCCATGGGCACCCACTGTGCTTGGCGAATAAAAGCAATTCTGTTCTTTGTTATCTACTAATGAAATGTTTGGCAAAATGGGATCCATATGTACTTTTTAAATACACTTCTACTATAATTTACATTCTTATCTTATCTTATAAAAAGCTACACTTTGCGATGGAAAATACAGATTATAAAATCCTCTGCAATAGAATATTTCTCAAATGTGGGTACAGCGGTTCAATAACATTACCAGTATACCATGCAACACTAATCCCTTCATATATAAAACATAAATGTATGTCTTCATCTATGTGATTCATTTTGAATGTACCAAATGTTGCAAAGTTATAATTGGCCGAGCTTGTAGTTGTAGCTAAGTTAAAATAAAAGTGGTTAAGAAACCACACAACATCAAAGGCTAACTTCCCCAAAAACCATGGCATGACAGGACACCAAGGAGGTGTAATCTGCACAGAACAGCTTATACAATCATTCTAAATCTATGTCAACTCCCAAACTGACAAATGATCTTGAATGTCACACCCATCTATGTGGTACTTGGGCCTAAATGGCCTACAACCCCTGTGCACAAAAAGAGTCTCAATGTGGAATTGCCAATGTAAACAGCAAAGGAAATTGATTCCCAAATGTTCACACTCACAGTTTAAGAGTTTTAATCTTACATCACAAACTTAAATTGTCCTTAATGTGCCTAAATTAATAATGAAGCATTAGCTGACGGTTTTACGGGCAAGGACAACAATCAACACATCCAACAAAATCAACAGAACAAAATATTCCATCTTCAAATGAAGAGCAATCAATAGGAGAAACAAAATCATCAAGGTTCCTTCCATGGACATTCAGAGCCCAGGAAGATTAAAGAAGGATTGTCACTGACAGTGCCCACCCAGGCAACCATTTGTTCAAAAACCTTTGTCTGGGAGACAGTACTGGTCCATTAAGAACAAAAACAACCCTCACCTCAACAGCTTCATCCTAAGAGCGATACCCTATGTAACCATTGCTCCCAACTGTGATTACACACTGCCATGAACTTGGTGCCATGAGCTCTGATTTTGAGAGTGGGCCAACCACAAATGAACAGAATAAATTCTTGAACACTTAAGTAAAATATGAACCTATTCACATACAGGCATTTAGTTATGTACAAGCAAAATCCAACATGTAATTTGGTTGCATGAAACACCTTTGTTGTAGCTCTGACTAAATGTAGCAGATGCAATTGCTCTCCAATGTCGCCATGCACTGTTTTCGTTCGTGTCTATTTATGTAATCTTGCATTTCATATAAGTGTTTCACTTTGGTAGGGAACAGAGAAGCAATAAAATACAAAAAATTAAATAATATTGGCTGCTGACAAAACAGTGGTCAAATTTTCAGCACTGAATAACTGTTCCCGTTGGTACTGTCAGAAGTTTGCATTGTTAATCTCCCTGTCACATGAGCACAGGTTACTTCAACATCTTTGACTTTCACAATGTTTTCACGTCAACTCCACTTGGCAAACCAACAATATGGCTCTCCTCCTTGCATTAATTTGCCTCACTACAAATTAAATTTTGACTGGCTTCCACATTAAAATTGACCTTAATTCCTAATTATATTAATTTCAATTGATAATGGACAACAAAATACTAGTAAATTTAGGCTATGGCTGGCAAGTTTGTCTACTCTACCAGCCACTTTGGCAGGTAAACAACCACCAAACTCTTCTACTCTAAAATATCTATTTGGCTAGTAAAATTGTGAAACTGTCTGATCGAATTTCCTGAACCAGTGTAGCCAGTCAGAGTCAAGTTAGTTGACTGTGCCACCACAGACAAAGTAGTGTCAGTATATAGTTTGACAGCAATCTAGCAAAAGAACGAAAAGTCAATCTTGAATGAATTTTACAAACTCCAATTGCAACTAAACAACAAAAGAACGTTTGACCTCCCGTCCAGATAACTTAACTGTACTTCATGATGTGGCTACAGCTGCTGTGAGCTAACGTTACAGTTAGTTTGATCAAGCAATGCTTGTTTGCTAACCCTGGACCAGATTAGCTGTGACCAAGCTGGCCATCGCGTTTCTCATGACCCAACAAACCGAAATACGAGACCTTAGTTCGCTAACCCAGCGTGTTAGCGACGTATTGCTAATAATAACGGAATCAGGCTAACGACTTTCCATGACATTAGTTAGCTGTCTGGCTGCATTTGCTAACGTTAACCTTATTAAAGTCTGACAAGGTCGTCTTACCTGGGTATACTTTAGGTGAGTGCAAAACAGATTGATTATAGCTTGCTAGATCCACCTGAAACCACGTCAGCTAGGTTAATTAGGAGCTAGCTAGCTAGCTGAACTAACAAGCTATCTAACGTTATCTATACTGGAAAAGTGACTCTCCATGTCACCTGTAAGTTGGAGGCCTTAAGGCGCATGTGCTGCAGATCTAAACGTTCTCATTGGTGAACTCAAGAGAGTCCGTGCAAAACTCACAGCACATTAAGTGACCAGTTAGTAGACACCATGCTAAAAACATAAAAATGTTATTGAGTTATAATCACACGACTATGAAGAGCCAAAGAAAGGACAAGTACCTCACTAGGCAGCCAAACGTAAAAAGAGACTTTGGTGAAACCTCATGCACATCATAGTGACGTTTCTGTGACTTTCCTCGCGATATCTGGCAACCGTGGTTTACAGCTAACTACCGCTAGGCTCATGCAGAGATATCACGTTAGTTAACGTTACACTCTGTCAATCCCAATGAAGGAGCTTCCAGATTGATTGGGAAATGGGATTACGAAATATCATTGACCAGGTAATGTGGATAGAACAGTGCATAGTAAACAGCGTTTGCTGGTTTAACGTTGTTTGCTAGCCAGCCCTAACATACACTGCACTGCACTCTGAACAGTTTTGAGCGCACTTGCTAAGTATGCTAACTCCTCCCACCATCGCCTACATTAATGTTTGTCTAGTTATGGTTATCGAAATGTCGAGTAAACTTTGGTAGATAGTTAAGTAGCCAGATTAAATTATTTCCACGACTTGGTCTTCTGCCAAGTTAACGCCAGATCTCGCCCACCCAACGAACAGGGTCCTTGTTCAGCATTCACCTCATAAGGAAGTCTCTGCTTCTTGACGTGGTGATACTATTGGCAACACTGCCTATACATAGTTGCTTTAACGGTTTAATCACATAGGAATATATTGTTGCCAGGAAACGACTGAATAAAATGTTGTACATTAGTTTTAGCCCAAACTGCCGTATGTTGCTGTCATTTATTTGCATTTAGCTAACAGCTATTTGCATCTTCAGTCCGAACTTGAAACACACAAAACTTTGGAGGAAATCCTGACCAAATAGTGTCCGGCTGCGGCAAGAAGCGGCTGGTCGAAGACGGGCTTTGATGCTGTGTGGTTTCATCTTTGAGCTGATACAAACCGATATAAGTGAAAATTTGACACTCAAATGTTCACTTTTGTTCTTAAAATCACTTTGAACATTTGTGAATCCACTTGCCCTACTGCGCAAGCGCCGTTTTACGCGTGCATGTGGTGCGTGCCATCGCGGACCACATTTCGAAGTTGTATGATGCAGCATTGTGGTTTTGTACTTTAGGATTTGCATGTTTGGTTCGCATAACGTACTTATCAGCAAAAATGCACTACTAGCAGAAAATGACTTGAGACCTTTGAATCATTAGGATCCACTGGAACATTTGGTAAGACAGTCTACCAAGCAGCAGTCATTTCAGTGAGTCTGACAAACTTTTAAAGTTGACTGTCACAGTGTCACATGTTCACTGCTACCTGTCAAAGTGTATTTTTGTGGAAGACTGAAATAACAAGCAGAACAGTTATAAAAGCTGACATTGTATTGAACTAAATTCTGCTTGGTGGATCATATTTATGCCAGATTTACAGTGAAACCTAACAATTCACAAAAAGTATTTCTGTTGCTCATCTTATACATTTAACCAAGTATTTTTCCTCTTTAAAGGTGCCCTGAAGTTAAAAATGATTCTTTGAGTTTTAAGTGATGTTCTTAACTAGAGGGTCATCCAAGGAGATGACAGGCCAAAAAAGTCACCTAAATTATACCCTTTGAGAATAGTGTGCTCAAATCAGCTTCAAGCTCAGTGAAGGGAACATTACTCACCCTTCATTCAGGCATTTTTATTGGCATCTCCTAACAAGCTGATGATGCTACTCTTCGGCTTTGCATCTTTATCACAGATTGGTGTGCTAGCAAAATACCAGTAAGTTACTTCAGGTATGGTGATGGAATATGTTCAACTGAAAAAGTATTTCATCACCGCCTCTTTGTTTTTTGTTGCCTGCTTCTAAAATACAGAGTCACTTGAGCATTGAAGTTGAGCATTTGGTTTGTATTCACCAATGCAGTGCACACTCCCGCTGTTAAACTCACAGAACTCCTGTATGCATTTCCTTTTTATCAGGGGAAAACATAATGAACTGAACATGGATTAGCATTTTTTAACATTTAGTTACTCATATTGTTCTGTATCTGTTTTGCATGTTAAATCTCTCTTACAGTCTCCATTGGTCCAGGCTATATTCAGCCGAAATGCTGAGGAAGTGACATTTTTGTTGTGCCATAAGGAAGATGTCAATTCACTGGTAATATTGCCACATAAAGTCTGCAATCACATTTTCTCACGAGATATATACATTTCTATAAATGTTTGGTATAAGTGTCAGTTGTTAGTTGAATTTAAAGTAGGACCCACCAATGAAACATGATGGAGTGTACATCTTGTATTAAGATGTTTGTATTGAGCTTGTACAGTATCTGTGCTGTAGGCTAGGCCTTCTCCTGTTAGCCTGATAAAACCAATAGCTTTTCTCTCACTGTAAATGTTTTTGTTCTACTGTCGTTTGCATCACTAAACATATTCTTATTTGGATGCTTATTTGATGCGTAACATAATTTAGACATCTTATACCAAATTAATTGCTTTTGGGTATACTACAGTGTTTTAGTTTGCATCACTGCTTTGGCTGCTAAAAACAGCTCTCTTGTGAAAGCCATTTTGGTGAACATAAGGTTTTGGGCCTGAAAACAACAAGACAATAATCAGAACAGTAACAGCTCTAGGCTGTTGTGAAATTAATTAGAACCTGTTAGACACAGGTCTATTAATATAGGGTAGGCAAATCTGCTGTCTGATATCCACAGAGATATACATAGTAGTACTCATTACAGTAACAGTACACACATCAAAATTAGCATTTCAAGTTAAGGATGTGCTTATTTCTCTACACAGTATTTCAGAAATGAAGATCACATATCCCTGTGTCCAAATATAAAACATTTCAAATATAAAACATTTATTGGAGGATGTAGATTTTCACAGCTCTGTAGTAAAACTATTCACCTATGGCTTTAGATTTTATACCTCCTGACAGGCACTCCCCTCCTACCATTTTGCGGTTACCATTCTGTTTTCAAATAGTTTGTTACTGATCAGAACCAGGACTAGATTTGACCTAGCTCCTTACTGAATGATGTAATCTATTCTCTCAGGACCAAGAACAAAGTACCCCTCTGCATGCTGCTGCTTATTTGGGTGATGTCCGCATTATGGACCTCCTCATCACTTCAGGTAGTAAAATTATTTATCTTATAAAAATTATTGTAAATTATTTGAAAATAAGCCTTTTCATTAATGAGTGTAATGTATCAGTTACAATAGAACCTACTAAGAGCTCTCAAACCAAAACAATAAAGGCTCTTTGCTTTTTGCCCTCTATTACAGGTGCAAGTGTCAATGCTAAGGACCAAGGTTGGCTGACTCCCTTGCATCGAGCAGCTGCCTCACAAAATGAAGTATGTTCCTATTTCAAAACATAGCTGAGAGAATTTTAAAAAATGTAGTCATTCCTATGGACGTGATCGCCAGATCTTAATATTTGATTGTAATATTCTTCGAATTTGAATATTTTATATTTGAATATATCTGTCAGAAGGCTGTGGGGCTGCTACTGAAGCAGGGAGCAGAGGTCAACACCCGGGACAAATTCTGGCATACACCATTACATGTGGCAGCCGCAAACTGGGCTACGTGCTGCGCAGAGGCCCTGATATCACATCTGTGCAGCCTGAATATTGCTGATAGGTCAGGAAGGACAGCTCTACATCATGCAGCACACAGCGGCCATGGAGAGGTACGTTTTAAAGTCGGTAGAATTACCCACAGTCTGACTTTGAATTGAATTGAAATCTTTATTTATTCAGGGAAGACAATTGAGAGCAAGCTCTCTTTTACAATGCCGCCCTGATTACAATGTAACACATACAAAATAAAACTATGTTACAACAAAACAAGATAAAATCACAAAACAAGATCCAAGAATAAAAGACAAGACTGAGAAACATTTACTATAAGAAACATGTACTTCCTGTTCTGTTAACATTTATGTATGTCATGCTGACAGTTATAATTTGTCCAAATACATAACAAGGCTTGAAGTTTGATTTGGTTGAGGAAAGTGAATGACAATTGGTGGCCAGTCAGGTATTTTTAATCTAAATGTTTTTACTGATAGTTTTACCAGGGTTATTCAAAAGTCATTTGTCTCATACATGGGTTTTATTTTGCCTATACCCTGGGTGTAAATAATTCTCAACCTTTAGTTCAGCTGAATTTCTATAAAGCCCTATTTGCTCTTGCCTGGAACCAGCTCCCCAAAGTGGGCTCGTTTCAGGCAATATTTGCTCCTCTATGTTAGCAAAATGCAACCACAACCCAGGTGGGATCAAATTCCAAGATATGTTCGCTGAACAATTGTAATCACAATGGACATTACCTTCACCAGATGCACCCTGGGTAGACTAGTACCGTTTAAAAGGCACTTTACATTTGTATTCGGCCCATGGGTGCATCTTACTAAAAGTAAAGTGGGTTACTCAAATGACCATTGTTCAATTTTTATGCAATGTTTTACCCATCTATTATGTTTCTCCAGATGGTGAACTTGCTCTTGAACAAAGGGGCCAACGTGAGTGCCAGTGATGAGCAGGAAAGGCAGCCAATCCACTGGGCTGCATACCTCGGTAGGTGGTGCCACTCTCCTAAGGGACAAAAATGTATGGTCACTTTTTCATCCATCCCCCATTAACATAAGGGAAAACAGATGTTTGATCTGATTTACATTTCTCTAAATTGGTTAAGGCGTAAAGTTTTTTAAGTACGCAACGTTTTAAACCAAAAGTAAAATTGCACCAGTGTACCAAAAAAATCCTGTATTAGATTATACATTCCAGACAGACAACATATCATTGACTCAGAAGCGTTTAGCCTAGCCTCTGTGTTTGGCCCATTTGTAATCAATATCAGGTAAACCTAAGAAATGTTGCAGGTAAATAGTAATCTATCTGTGCAGTAATCTGTGATTAGACATGATATAGAATAGTTTGCTTTTGGATTTGTTGAGGAACATTAGGCCCAATTCCTGAAAATCTGTATCTAGAAGAGACTTTATTAATCAAGTAGCCTATTTCTAATCATTTTGTTGATTTTGTATAATTAACTGCTGCTTAAGAAATTACAAACAATCTTAGGAGAGGCCATGTAGGACTTAATTTAAACTTTGCCGTGCACATACACATATGAAACACTCATACAGACACGCATACTACTAATACTCACACATAAATGAATGAATGAAATACCTGGACATATATATGTAAAATACTTTCATTATAAATGTATATATATGCATGTGTATGTGTGAGTGTCTTAAGTTTATCCAGAAGACATCTATAAATAGAAGGCAGAAAAGTAAGACTGCACAACAACCTATGCACCCTTTGTGGTGAAGAGAGATGGTCACAACTGAGAGCTGAGTCATGCTGAGTTGAGCTGGGTCATGCTGAGTTGAGCTGAGTCACACTGAGTCAAGTAGCCAGAGATAATCAGAACAAGACCGGAATTTAAGAAATTTGCCTTCAAAATAAAAGCATGACATTTGTCAGTAGTATTGGGATTACAGAACAACAGGTTGTGAGTTAGCCTACTTTTTATTAAGTTCTTGACTTATATCTAATCGATAAAGCAAAGTGAAACAGTCTCAGGACCAAAATATTGATGCCACTAAATTAGTCTGCTGATGCCACCAAATAAAATGTTATTCTGGGGCCCTGTTGTTGGAGGTACCATCATACCAGATCAATTAAGGCCAGCCACAGAATGTAGCATAAAGTGGAAACATTTGCAAGTCTCAAATTATTGACAATACTTTTCATAATGTGACAAATACAAATTAGTTATAAAAACTGTGCTACATAAGTTACAATTAGTTTTGAGAACTAATAAAAATTATACATGCATATTGCTGTTTGTAGATGTGGCAGTTTACATTTTTGTTATTGAAGACAATAATACAAGTGTTGAACATAAATTATTATGTGTAGAAATGATTTCTATTTTTGGACAAGGGACTCTGCTTCACAAGTAAAAGGTTATCTCACTTGTCTGGAGGACAAGTGCCTGAAAAAGTTAAATGTCAAGCCCTGCTTAGTGCTTACAGGCAATGTATATAGCTTACATGCTGCTACTGCTTTCAAAGCTAATTTACAATTCTTCTGTCTGATTGGATGGCTGTGAAATCATTGCACGATAGACCATTTAATTGGTTGAGTTGTGAATGTGACTATGTCTGGAAATCTGATCCATGTCAAACTGTGTCACTTAGTAACCATGTTGTTTAGCTACTGCTCAAGAACTATGTTGCCGGGTGGGAAAATAATATTTAAATATTGATTAAATATAATTATTATTGATTAGAAAGTAATCCGTTTCCTGAAAATGTGTTCTTTTTTTATAACATTGATGTGTTACCGCAGTTTTATAAAAGCAATAAGCCACTTGACAATTCAATTTTGTGTTGTGCCGAACAACACCTATCAGCTGTTCTAAAATCACTGTAAACCATGGCTTCTTAAGGCTTATTGCTTAACCAAATCATGATGCAAGTGTTATACCTCATTTTAAATTTCAATTATTTTCTAAATGTTCTTTGCTGTAGTTTATCTGTGGTTGGACTGCACTGTGTCCTTTTTTGAGGACACCTTGCTGAAGAAATGCAGTACTTGTTTTACTCATCTTGAGTCTGACTTTAAATTTAAATCAACTCTTATAGGTACAGTACCTTAACTGGATGGTGAAGCGCAGTGAAAGCGAGGCATCAGAATACTCTAGCCAGTCAAATCTGGAGGGTAATATTTAGAAAAGTTAAATTAATATTGAGCTTCAAAATGTTGAACGATCTGAGATGGAGTTCTCAAATTATGAAAATGAGCAAAAGACCAAGTTTGTTCTGCTTTGCTCTCCCTGATTTAAAAAGTGGGGGTGCAGTTGCTACACTTGCTACACCAGCGCCTGTGCTTACTGTTTAAAGATTAATGGAAACTGCTCATAAATTGTAATGGAGATATTTTATTACATGGTCATCTATCAAGCTAATGAATGTAATGCTAGCAGCCATCCAAAATATTGACAGGGCCAGCTAGCAATAGCTCAAGCTTACTTGGCTTGCCAAAGTGAGAGAAAATATTTCAACACAACCACAGCCCATATAAATAAGACTAGTCTACTTTGTCTGACAAAAATGTTTAAGCAAGAGAAAGGGGGATCTTGTTTGTGCTAATGCATGGCAAATGCTTGTAGTAAATGTGAAGCTCTTCTTTCAGGACATGTGGAGGTTGTGAAGATGCTGGTGTCTCACAGTGCTGATGTGATGTGCAAGGACAAACGTGGGTACACTCCACTCCATGCTGCAGCTGCCAGTGGACAGTTAGACGTGGTCAAATGTCTGTTGAGACTGGGGGTAGAGGTAAAGTGGCTTGGTCACATCACTATTTGAAATGGAAATCGTTTTCCATTTTGAGACATTTATACAACAGCCAAATGTTTTTCCACGTTTTGACTGCACATCCTGTAAAGGACAGTGTTATTTTTAACTCATTTTCTGTATTGCCCCTCTATTACATCATATCCTGTCTATTGGTCAATTATTCAACCTTTTCTGAATGTAGTAATATTTTTTATTAATGTAATGTTTGTACTATTTCTGTGTACTTCAAACACAGGGTGCACCTGTGAATTATTATTACGCTGTAAGAGAAAATTGCAACTGTCAGTGCCTCTTCTACATGGCAATTTTACCATTTTGAAAGTAATATTAGATGTGTAGTTTAGCTTCAATACATTTTCAAATCACTAGTCTACTATTTTTATGATTATTGCAACCAAATGTACTTGGTCTTGCTGCAACATTTTTTAATATTAGTAGGAATTTTGCATTTTTTGTGTTAAAGATCAAAGTGAAGATATTGGTGAACATTTGTGATATGTGATATGCTCATTGACAGGTGCTCTAATTGGATATTGTGGCAAAATGTAGCCAAAGGCTGTTAAAGCCCTTAAGATTATCTTACAGACAGGGGCAGCACCATGACTTGTGTTAAAGTTTTTGGATGGCGAGACATACATCCGGCGATAGCGCTTGTTAACTTGCTAGACTCATCAAAAGCGTTTAGCACTGTTAACACAAACCTTCTCATTACAGTTTTCATGGGCAAACATACAGATGGCTCCACAATTACACTCTCAACAGACAACAGTTTGTAGTTGTAAATGGTTGGACATCAGATAGGCCGTCAATAACATGGTGTCCTGCAGAGCTCCATTCTTGGGCCCATGTTGTTTCCGGTCTACATCAGTAATAATAATAATAATAATGCATTTTATTTATAGGCGCCTTTCGTAACCCTCAAGGTCACCTTACAAACAGGATTAAAAACATCAAACAGAAACAACAATACAACAACAGACAAACAGAATCAACAAATACAGAAATACTAAAATGATATAATGTGCCAGTCAGTCTGGGTAAGCCAGTTTAAAAAGATGTGTTTTGAGGTGAGATTAAAAAATGGAGAGGGAGTCAAAGTTACGGATGTCAGGTGGGAGAGAGTTCCAGAGGCGGGGGGCAGAGCGGCTGAAGGCTCTAAACCCCATGGTGGTTAAGCGGGCGCGTGGCACAGTGAGGTGGATGGTGGAAGAAGACCTGAGAGTGCGAGAGGGTGTGTTAATGTGGAGGAGTTCAGAAAGATACAGAGGGGCGAGGTTATGGATGGCTTTGAAAGTGAGGAACAAAATCTTGAATTGAATACGGAACTTGACCGGGAGCCAATGGAGCTGCTGGAGGACAGGAGTGATATGGTTAATGTAGGGGGTTCTGGTGATGATGCGAGCAGCAGTGTTTTGGACCAGTTGAAGTTTATGGATGAACTTGTGAGGGAGACCAAAGAGGAGGGAGTTACAATAATCAATGTGTGATGTGACCAGGGCGTGAACAAGAATGACGGTGCTATCGGGGGTGAGGGATGGGCGGAGGCGATTT
>OMLI01060140.1:0-14433 GCA_900302605.1 Rondeletia loricata
CCCCTCCAACACACAACACCAAGCCCTCCACTTTCCTGCCTCTCACCAAATTTAGAACACGTTAATCTAAAAGCAGATGTCCTTGCTACCTGCTTTGCCTATCACATAACTGTGTTTGTACCCTATACAATTTTATGGTGTGAGATACATCTAACTAAAGAAGTTTAAGATATGCCTGAAAGTAATAATTTGTGACATTTCATATAAATAAATGTTCAATTTGTGACTGTCTATTGCTGATTGATATAACACAATAGTGATTTAACCTATACACAGTTCACAAAAGCTTTTACATGTTCTAAACACCCGGTGTCGGGTATGTGTTTAATCTCTGTCACACAGGAAGTGATGCGTTTTACATTTCCGGCAACAGCGGTTTGTTTGGAATAAATAGAAGAAGAACTGGGTAGTTAGCATGAGCAGCGATAGCCATCATGCCTGAACAGACAAAGAAAAAAAAAGACGTCACAGTACAGGACACACTGTTTGATTGACAGGCGATCTCTGGGAAGTGCAGTGCAGAAACACCACAGCAATGAGGCTTAGCACCAAAGATGTAGGCAAAATAAAAAAAACACAGATTTTTGCAGATTTCCACTTTAATCAGTGATAGTTGTTGAATATATAGACGTAGTGTGAAAGGTATAGTCAGCTATCTATAGTATGCCTTGCACTGTCCCCAAGCACTGAATGTGAGGCCATGTTGTTCTTGTTCCATGTGTCAGTACATACTATGAAACCAATGTCATCCTGTACATTCAACGTACTTGGCGATTTAAGTGGTTCTGATTCTGCCTTGTTCTACCGTTCAGTGTGGCCTTCGGTACCTCAGATGATCTGGTGGGTTTGTTCCAGAGTGTGGACGCGAGGAGACAACAGCTTGGGAATGAGAAGCACCCTTTGTTCTGCGGTTTCCAGGAAAGCCGGTGAGGTTCTCACAGGGACAGGTATGTGTGGGAAGAGGGCCCTTGTCAAGTGCATGGTGCCTCATTAATATGGAGACAGGTGCTCTTTTGATGAGTTCATAAGCAGTTCACCAGCAGCCTGGAAGTAGTACACTTTACAAGGCTGTTCAAAGATCTTTGACATCTGAGGAGAGCCAGTGAAGCCAATAATCCTACTTTCAGAATGCGAGTCTTTCCTCTGAGATCAATCCCAGATCGAAACATCAAATAGAACTGCTGCTTTTCTCTTTTTAAACCCCCCTCCTCCCCGAACAAAAATCACTTACTAGATGGTATTAGACAAGCTAGCAAAAGCGTCATTACCGCTGGGAAGGGAGGATGGATAGATTTCCGTCAAATTGTGGCATATTTTCCCCTAATTTAAGCCTACAGTTACGAGTGCAGCATTATTGATAAGACTGTGCTCTGGGTCCAGCGCTGTACCCAAGGGCCCAGAGGGAAGCAATCCACAGAAGTGGGCTTTCATGTTCATCTATGTACCAGAACAAAGCGAGGATTAAGTCCGGGCCTTTCATCCACCAAGCGGGAGGAGTATTTTCCCTTTATTTTTATTTTTTTAAACCACCTCTGGGGAGAACCCTGCACGTCGTTGGAGCCATTTCAGGAGTGCCACAGCACTGTCACCTCTGGCCGGCCTGACAATCCTCCACACTGTCGTTTGCCTGGCATAGGAGAGTGTGGGAACATTTCTACCACTAATATAGGGGTAATGGCAGTTAGTTACTACATTACAGTACACAAAAACATTGTTTTATGAATCCAAAGCTGCTTGAGGTCATACTCACAGGTTATAGTCTTACAGTAAATACCACATATGTTGCCTTGCCCTATTGGGATGAACTGTTGTCTTTCTGCATTGACAGGAAATCCCCTTAATCATTTCTAGTTTCTCTTGTAATCCGAACAGATGTTTTATTTTGACGACAGACCGGTCAATCTGTTTGTATTGATGCTGTCATTTCTGGAGGCAAGAATGGGTCCAAGTTAAATCGTAGATATGTTGGGAATCATGTTTCATCCATCTCTAAGGTTTATAAGTAGATTACCTTTTGTAATTCGTTTTGTTACACCAGTCAATAAGCGTCCAATGCAAATGTGGTTCATTTGTATTTGAATTGATGTCCTGTCCCCATTAACTTATGCCTCTAATGCATTCTGGTACATTAGTAAATAGACCTGCCGGATTAATCATTAGTTCATTGAGATCATTTGCTTTCCTCGTGCTTAATCGAATCTCTGACATTGGTAATAAGGGCAGACTTCACCTGCCTCCCTGGACACTCAAAAACAAGTAAGAGTAATTTCAGGGGCATTTCGTAGTCTTTCAGATGTTTCATTTGTACACTATTTACATTTCAGAAATGTGGCATCTTTCAGACAACCATAAGCACAAAAATCATGAATATCTTTGAGGTTGTTTCTCCTATGTAGTGATCTAAACTTTGTTAGTTTAATTGACATTCAGAATCCTACCTGTTTGGCACTTATTTGAATGCACCCTCACTCCCCCTTATCTCCTTCTCTCACGTTGACCCTGATAATTAATGGCTTTTATGTCTTGAGAATAAAATCCCTAAATAGGCTCCTTGCACATTATTTATTTAGTTCTAATTAATTGAAGTGAACTTGGATTGAATTCAACGAGGCTAAGGTTGCTATGTCTCCTTAAAAGAAGCCTCTCGCCCCACGCGAAGGCTGCCAGTATTGAATAGAAAAGCAGGTACCAATGGAGAGAAGTACATGTCTTTATTATATTCATAGTTCTGGCTGGTTTATTCTCTGCTGGTCATTAGGCTCGGGTCTCTCTTGGGTTGCATAATGAGGACATTCACAGCCTTTACATAGAGATATTGAAGCTGTAGAAATGGATTGCTGTAATTGTGGAGTGACAGCACATCATTGGCCTGTGGTTTAGTGCTTGTGGCCCTGCAATAGGGGCATGTCATCACCCTTGATTCAGCACCACCAAAGATGATGCATGGGCCATTGCATTTCTACAAGTCAGTGCTGTGAATTAAGTGAGGAGAATATATGTAGTGGCTTGCATTGGAATGGGGGAATGACCTCAGTTGTTTGTGATGAATAAATTCAGGATAAAACAATTGTAGATTATCTTTTTCAAGCAGTCTGCAATGTTAGGTGTAGTGATTCATTTTTCATGTGAGGTATGGGTATTTTATGCATTGCAATTCATGCTTAGTGGTTGTTTTGAGTTTTGAGGGTGTGCCTAGAATAAGTAGGACTGAGTACCATTCTGTGTGAGGGACATGACTGGGAATACCAATCCTGTCCCTGTGACTGCCGTGCATGGCTCCTGCACCCTGAGAACCATATCAGCACTCGCCCTCCCTTTCTGCCTGTGTAAGTGTGATTACTGGGCTACCAGCACAACCAATATCAGACATAGACTCACATTTCTCACTGTATTCTTTATGAATGTTTCCATCCCAAATAAGTTTCATATATATATATGAAAGTTTATACATGTATTTATGCACAGTGACTGTCTCATTGAGTGATGGCCACAGTGTCACCCATAGGTGTGCCCTGAATATGGTAGTGAAATCAGTTTACACCAAAATCATGGATTAGTGACAGCACATTGGGGTTTAGAGTATTGGAACGTATACTTACAGTAGACATACTCATTCTTGATTGAATTGTGCACTGTCATAATACTTGGATCACCAGCAGTACCATTTCTGGGCAAAGGAAACGTGAATAACACTCTCCCCTCCATTAGCAACCACCGCTGACTTCACCCTCAGTTGCTCCAGTGGAGCTGCTCAGTGGCCGACTGTACACAACTGCAGTGATGCCTGCCAACTCCCAAGTGTGAATGTGTCTGACTGTATGAATGTGAAGCAGGACTCTGCTGAAAAGAAGCGTGCATGCTCAGCAAACTTTCCCATAATAAAGTAATGTTTAAAATATATGATATATAGACACTAAACCCAGTATACAGTATATTAGACGAAATCCTACAGCACACTTCTACCTCCCTGCTCCTCCGCTGGGCAGAGGAGTCACTCATCAGCCAGCGAGATGTGTGGTTTTACCAGCAGTGTCCATTATGCCCTGTGTGGTATCTAGCAGACCGCTCAAACAAAGAATCCCATTGTAAATGTGCCCTTAACCCATAACCCACCCAATCAGCACTTGTGTGTCCCTTTTGTTTTCCAACCATCCCCACAATACATCCATCTCCCTAATGGATATTTTTTTGGGGGGGATAACATGGCTCAGAATCAAGCAACACCAGGCTAGGAGGATTGTAGACAGTCAGGCCACACAGGCCCTTAAAAAGCAAGATTAATAACCCAGCACAGATGATCTCATAGTTAAGTGTTTTCCGTTGTATTTACACATCCGCCTGGGCTGTCAGGCTTCTGCTCGTCTCTGAGAAATGGAACCGACACATCCTGACACTAATGCATCACAGAAAATATTTGAAATGAATAAAGCCCGTGCCTTGCTGCGAGACAGAGAGAGAGACATTACAAACACTCCATTTGACATTGACACAATGGCGCCTCTGCTCAATGCAAATACTGTTATTCTCCTCCAACCAGCCAGCAACCCCCCCTCCCCCCATCCTCCTTTTGATGGAAGAGTCACAGAGGGGAAAATCTCCCTCACTCAATGCAAACTAATGAGACATATTAATGACATTAGACCCTTAATTCAATGCATGCATAATTCATAATAATTGATTGCCCTGGTTTAAAGGAGTACCTTTTGTGAGAAAAATGATCCTATTAAGCCGGGTTTAATCCAAATCTAAGCTGTCAAAACAGCCGGTTCTTATTCCATCTCGCTCTGGTAATTGTCATAAGCATTTCAGATTGATTATTTGTACATTTGGAAGTGAGCTTTCATTCATACATTTTACTTTTCCCCCCAAGGGTATTGGAATACCTTCCCTGAAATAATTATTTATGTTCACATAGCTAAGGGGGCATATTAGAAGAATCAATTTTCAAGATAAATATTTCCATAGTATGAAATTCATCAGAAATATCAGCTTTAATCTGTCTTTCTTCCTCTCTGTCTCTGTCTGCCTCTCTTTATCAAGCAAGAGTTATGTTATAGTGACTTTCCAGTGCACTCAAATCCATTTTCTTTGGGAGAATCTTCTATAATGCTGCAATGGAAGGCCATAATATAGCCAATCACTGACACTGCATCCATAATGGTATCATGTGCCACACGGTAAATCAAAGGAAATACCTAGAAACTGCTATAAGTACTAGCTCCACTGAACAAGTAGGGAGTGTATTGACATTTACCTATTGCACTATTTCTGATAGTTTGGATTTGTGCAGTGTGTGCTTAACCCTGAACCTCGTATTTCAACCATGTGCTTTTGACTTTCATGATGATTATGCTGCTGTTGACAATAAGCATGCATGCAAAACCCTTTTTCAGCCCTGACTTTCTTCACATTCATTAAGTTTAATACATTTACACCTGGGAGTTGCACAGTACTGCCACAATCTTCTGCTGGTGGCAACTGAGCAAATGAGTAAATGTTGAGGAAGGAGAGAGTGTTGATCAGTCGCTTTCCCAGCCACTTTGTGGATTTGAACCAGCGATCTTCTGGTCACAATGATGATGATGATGATGATGATGATGATGATGATGATGATGATGATGATGATGACGATGGTGATGATTTGAATCTCCGCTTTTCTCCCTAATTTACTCTACTCCACAGTACTGGTTGCACCACCTCACTATACAGAGAGGAGTTCTAGTAGTGCTGCAAGATACAGTATCAGTTTATTTGCCATTTTAAGTTATTATCTGCATCTACCCTTTTTATAAGCGGGAGAAATCTTACAAAATAATTATATTTCTGCAATGAATGCTAGAATCACTAACGCTTACTAGAATGACTGCTATTATCTTATTTGGGATGCCCCCTGTCCCACCCACTCTACACATTTTTTTCCACCTATTATTTCCCTGCTCACCTCATCTAAGTGAACCATGGGAGAGTTTGCTCACCTTAAGCCCACACCAGCGGGCATTAATCTCACAGATCTACTCCACTCTTATGTTATTTGATAATCAATTTATCATCAAAGCTAAACCCGTATGGGAACAGGAAACGCCCGTCGAGTTCACAAAGGAACAGTGGGATGAGGAAATCGACAGGATACATTCCAGTGTGACCTGTGCTTGTCTCATACAGTTTAATCTGTAACATCTTGCTAGATGACAATGTAAATGTGGCTGATGTCAATTCTGTTATGTGAGGATTCTGTTTTGTAATATACGTAGAATGGCAAGATGGGACTCTAGCCAATGTCTTCTTACTTTTGATTATGAATATTAGTACTAGCATTATCATCATTTCTATTGCAAACTGTATCTTTACATTATACTTCATAACAGTCATGAGGTAAGAGGGTAAGGGAACTATCTAGGAGAGACAGGAGGGGACAGGGGAATTATCCACAGGAATCCACAGTAATAACCAGCTAATACAATCAGAGGAGCATTTGCGTTCATTATTAATAATAATATATCTCTCATACAAGCAATTAATGTCAGTGTTTGATATGTAAATAAGCGTAATGTTGTAATTTGTAGCGTGCTTGTTTTCATTTCAAAGGCCCAATCGGTAATTGCACTATACCTCCCCCTGTTGAAACACTGTTGTCCCACTACTGTCTCTGTTTACATGGTGATCTATTAGACTGAAGATGTTTTGTCACTGTGAAATTTAGTTTCTGACCATTTCATTAAAAGACTGTCAGTATGTAGCTAAACATGCTCCTTACATGTATGTTAAAGCTGTAATAATCTGTAATATTTGGAAACTTTGGAGTAAATCTGGATTTTCAGTTATGATCGATTAAGAAAGTTCCAAAAAGCGTAGTTTCCTCTCACAAGCAAAACTCTTCAAAAGCATAATGTGTGTATTCTAAAAATGTGGACGGTCAAATAAATTCAGAATTGCATTTTAAGGTTTAGGAGTTTGTCTTTGGTCCCTCTCCCCCTCCCCCACCCCGTACCAGACTTCATCGGGCTAATAGGAGAGAATAGGAGGGGGAATGGGTTGAATTGAGGTAGAGATGGGGGGGTTAGTGGGACAAAGGTGCTTGAGTGGGCGGGTTGTTTAAAATGGCTTGAACGGATGTAAAAATGTCACCTATTTGTGTCTATTTTCGGTCAATAATAACGCAAGTCAAGAAAGGTTTTATCTGACTTCATGGGTAGATGACAGAAAATGGATTTCTTAATCAGACATGTTTGAATTCAAGGTGCTCTGGGTCTTCAGCATTCATCAGACTGTATTGTTGTGAAATAACTGGTTTGATCCTGACCTCTGATCTCAGAACAGACATCATGGTAGTCAGAAATTATAGGGTTTGGGGCAGATCAATGGGGATAAAAAGTAATGGCCGCTCGTCTGTGGACATATATGCAATTGTATGCTGAACCTACACATCACCGTCTACATATCTTTCTCTATAGCGTATAATTTCAATCATCAGTGGTTTGTATCATCTCTGTCATAGGGCAATCTTTTTATGAATATAAAATGTAATGTGCCTCACATCTCTCTGTGAATACATGGCCTCATACAATTCAGATAAATGTATTCTCATCACATGATGAGGATTTCACAACTAATTATTTCAGTCATGAAATCTATGCCAAAGGCAGTGATGCTTGTGGCTGAAAGGATTGTTAAGGGGCTCTGCAAAGCATCATTGCATAGCATCTTAACCAAGCAGGGGATTTTGATAAATAACAATTGAATTTAGTTCCAGTTGTGACATGTTGATTGATCAAAAAGCTCATGGCTAAGGCCTCCCTCCTCTCCCGTCTTATTTATCCTTTGTCAAATGGTTTCAAAATCAATACTAGCCTTGTACACAACCTTTTCTGCTGCGGGCACTCAGGGAGGGGGAAAAGAAAAACACCTGCTCTCTTGGTGATTGTTACTAATTTTTGCTGTCAAAGATTTGAACACAGAATAATTATTTGCTGTGTGGTTCCAGGGCACAACAGATTATTGTACAATCCATTTAGATAACTTCTGAGAGGGGTTGGAAAATGAAATCGCCTCAAACCACACAAGTCGAGCTGGCAAGGTGATATATCAGAGGCTCGGGCAAATAACTCAACTTAAAGATGCTATAGTCTTGGATGGGCTGCATTCCTCGTGAGAGTAAAGGAAGCAAGTCCCCAGTCACAGTACAGATGGGACGTAGTCTTTACTTAAGGTGTGTTTTCTGTATCAGGGGTCAGGGTGCTTCAGACTTGACCGTAGTGGGTTAGCTGCAGACAAACAGTATACAACAAAATCACACATGGTAAGAGTAAAGTCCTAATTCACTATACAGTTTATGTGCTCAAAAGGCAGTAGTCCAATAGCAGACAGGCAGGACAGGGGCCAGAGATGAGAGATGATGTATCTGGAAGTCATTGCGTCCATGTGAAGGGCCTCTCTGAAATTGACAGGAAGAGGTCTGTGAACCGCCATAGTCTGTCTGCTCTCGTTTTATATCCTGCTACACGTGTTTATTTGACCGTCAACTACACTGCCTCTATGCAAAAACAAAGAAGAGAAACACTTTTGAATAAGTATCCCTCTGCCAGGCCTGATAAGTAACTTACCTCAATGTTTATAAAAAGAAATGGACATTTATGAGCCATTCTCAAGACACTTGAAACAAGTGGAATGACTCGTCTCAAATTTTAACGAGTTTATTGAAATTAAAGTTGAAACCACTTCATGATATTACCATTAACCTGTCTGCGCCTGGCTCCACAGCTGTAACCCAAGCGCGGATTGTACGTTTTCCCATTCACTCCCCCCTAGGCCATGACAGAGAGCTAAGGGAGTGTTTATCAGACAGGGGTGACTGTGCCCTCGAGCCAACCCCTGCACTGAGACAGGAGACACATCATAACATTGTCTGTCAAATGATTTGTGGCATGCTTGGTGTATAAAGGCTTTTAAAGGCATTTCTCATTTCATTTTTTGAGCTAATGGAAACTAGGATGGCTCCATCCTCCTTATACAGCGGGTTAAGGGAATTTAACAGCCGCACTTTGTGTAATAGTTTGTTCAGGTGTAGTGGAACCTGGTTCCTCAGAGAAACAGATGTAAACTGTAGGTTAACTGTTTGAGTCTTAGTGTCCCATCATGTTGACGACTATTGTAGGACGGGTTCTGGGTTTCTGGCTGTAGTCATTTAAAGAGGGAGGGAGGAGGGGTTCGAAGCCCAGTTATTTAGACAGCTGTGGGACGTTATATTTGCTCTGAAATGTCCATCCTCTGTAACCATTAGTGAGGAAGCTCCAGGAAGCGCCTCCCTGTACTCTTCACAATTAGTCGGGATGGAGGGCAGGCCGAGCCAAAGCTTGTTCCGCCTCGGTCAGCACACTTAATTATTATTGTTTTGGAAATCCATTACAGTCCAGATGATGGAGCTCAAGAGTTTGTTTGAGGAAGGCAGAGTTTTGGTAGTGGTTTATGCAGCTGCTCTGGCATATTGGCAGAGGGGAGGATGGGCTTGGGGGGGGTGGGTAGTATCAGGATGTGCCTGGCATTGCTGCCTAATGTCAGTAAGGAATATTAGGGAATATTATTAGGACAAATTTGAATCCAAATATGCCTGAGCTTGTTCAAATTGCTCAATTTATGAGCTGCACCATAAAAAACATAGCATAATGCTTTTGTCAACTGAAAACCTTTTCATGTTTTTGCTTGAAGAATTACATCGTATTCTATGGGATGAGAAGGTTTTATGACTTCTGGGTGTATGAAACCCTCTTAAATTCATGATGTCATTTAAAATGGTCAGCTAGCTAAAGATAAGGCTGTGTTTCTTAATTCCTAACGCAAGGTTTTCACCTGACAGCAGTGATAAGAACTGAGAGCTGCACAGTTATACAAGTACTCTACATTCATACACGACAATATAAAACAGTAGAAAGCGAGAGAGATCTCTAACTTGCTCTCTGGTTACCAAAACAGCTAGCATGGCCGCCAGCTCCTTTGTTGATAAAGCACCGCTAGTCATGCTTTATGGGAGTCATCAGCACAGTTGAAACACGTCTTTGGCTGAACAAAATGCCTGGCTAACAGTACCTGCTGTATATTTGCAGACAAAACATGGCATTACAGTAGAGGACAAACTTAGGACTAGGACTTAGGTTGGGATGTTTTACTAACAGACCAAATCCAAGAAGAAGAAATGCTTTGTTCAATTAGTGGAGTTGATTATTCATTTGAAAGCCATTGATTATACTGGATGTGCTGTCAGCGCCTTCATTATTCCCTTTGGAGGATAAGAGCACTTTGTCAAGCTGCACGATGAGTCGATGATGTGTACCTCTTAGTGGTATGACATCTTCATCCATCATGGACATTTTGGATCTCTCAATCTCCAGGCCCTCAGCTCTCTATCATAGCTCCCCCAGCCACTGACAGGCAGCCACTGTAACATGCAGGAGGAGCCACAGACGAGTTCACCATTAATGAAAAAATAACATATCACACAATACAAATGAGTGGCGAAGAAGTGAGAGCACTTCAGAAATGCCCAGATAATTAGACTGTCCGGCAGCAGATTGATGGATGCACTATAATTACCTTTGTGTTATTATTTCAGGGCCAGACAAAAAGGAAAAGCTGGTTCCTCTGCTTTGAGCTGCGCTGATTCATTAATCTCATTAATGTGTAGAATTAATATCATTTTATCAGACATTCCAGAGCTGCTGGTGGTGTGTGTGGCTAGAGCCATGATTCAGAGCTGTCAGTAAGAGAGGATGCATCAATCTAATTCAACACGCCGTCAGCTCATCTGCCTTCCAGTCACGAGATGGGTGAAAAGTGTACACAAGGAATATAAGGCTGTGTTTCTGTTTGGTACTCTTTTGTTTGTTGTCAGAACTATGGCTAAGTGTCACTTTTCTATTCCCTTTTTCAAGTGGAGGTAATTTAGGCCTCATGTTGGTCCCTTGTTTTCATAGTCACCTGTTATAAGTTGTTACAGTAGAGCTCAATGAGATTAGAGTTAATTGTAGAGTTAATTGGAGACTAATTTACCTGTCTGGCTTAATTGAGCCACAGTAATTGTCAGTGTCTAAAATGATACTTTAATTTTGATATGTGGAATAATTAGCAGTTCTGGCTTACATAGCCTGCCACTCGGTTCAACTGTGGCTAGCCTCATTTGCCAGCATTAGGCCTCAAATTCACAATACATTCTTTCTCTTCAATTCCTCTTCTCTTAAATGTATTCTGCAAAAGGGTAGAATGAGAATGAGAAAGGTGCAATGACTTCATTGGGATTCATGAACTGTGGGTACAGCTTGTATTTAGATCTGATACTACTTCAGGTTTGGTGAACATATGTTCTTAGAAGGGATGCACACTCACATCTAACACTAATGTAATCACTAGTCTAACACTGCAAGTCAAGCTCTTATATAACAAGTAAAGATGCTGTACAGTCCCACTGCGTTATTGTAGGAAAGTTGCAACTAGGGCATTGCACAGGAGAATCATGGCTGAAGTTTGAATGAAAAGAGGGAAATGCTCACGTGCAGATGTCACATAATTTGTATTAGCCTATAACCTATGTATACTACATTATAGCATATGGAGAGGGGCTGCAGATGTATGATGTATTCATTCAGCAGTGGTGTGCAACCACCACAAGGGAATTACCACCACTTCTAGAGAAAATGTGAAATTTAAATTATTTGTATTATTATTTTTATCATCTAAAACTAAAATAAGTGTAGTCCAAATGTTTTAGAAGCAATCATTTTATTATGATAAAAACTTTTTTTTAGCACTACAACCTCAACAGCGATAGATATGGGACAATACTAGAATTATCCCCCCAAGCACCACAGCTGCATAACATTAAAGAGGAAACACTGCTTTGAATAGTCGGGGTAATGGAGTATTTACTTCTATTGTGCAGCTTAATCAAATTATTCTCATAATCAGAGTTAGAGCAATAGTCATATTATTTTTTTGCATATAAACTTAGCCAATTTATAGTTGTTTAGCTAAAAGTTATGTCTATTGGTTAGATTATGCAATTTGCCATGGTAACATCAACTAGGCTACGACACCACACGCATTCAAAAGTAACTACTTCACACACCTCTGGGTTAAAGGGTAATTTATAGTTCTGCGTCGAAGCTACGCCGTAGCTACGCCGTAGGTAGGTATTTCCGGTGCCGGCGTAGCATGCAGAGGCTGCCGCCGTAGCTTACGTGCACCTCTCAATTTTTTTTACTAATGCGCGTAGGGTGACGCAACACTGTAAGAACTGTGATTGGCCCGCTTCGTATTCCCTCGATGTCCACCGATTTCGGCATTGGTGGCAGAATCACCGACGCAGAACTATAAATGCCGTACACACCTACATCATAGGTACAGCGTAGCTTCGACGCAGAAGTATAATTTACCCTTAAGACAAACAATGGGTTGACAGTCAGAGGTTGACATTGACCTCAATGGCAAATGCTGTCAATTTGAAACAACAGTAAAGGTATCAACTCGACAACAACAGAACACTCCCACCCCCTTCCTCATTTATTTACCTCGGAACTAGCCATAAAAGTATGTCTATATCTCAGTAGCAACTGCGATGTGCTGACATAAATAACTGACAGTAACGTTATCAATTGTAACAACAATAAAATGTTTTCCTTAATTGTATACAAGTAAAATATCAGCACAAAAGGTGATAGAGAGTCTTATGTTCATTCTAAGCACAAATCTGTTTGTACATATGGTTCTTGCATTAGGCCCATTATTATGAAGCTCCCAAGTTATTACCAAACTAATTCACAATATTCAGTTATTCTAATCTCTGCTGTCCACTGCTGTTCTCACTGATGAGTATATTGATAATCTACAATAACATGCTCTAATATCATGTCGCAGTCTTGTGAATACACTTAAAACTCAGGTCTGGTGTATTTTTATGCCCACTCTCCGCAGGTCTAAATCCATCTTGAATGATCAGTGAATTCCCAGAGTTAGGGACATCTTGGTGTGTAGCAGTGATAAGGATACATGATCTAATCTGGAGAGGAGCGTGGGGGAGTGTCTCTCCAGCAACAAGCCCTCAGCAGGTGCTGCATCATTATCTGAGGGGGAAAATACACTCCTGAACATAAAATACAATAACCTGATACACAAATGTAGAAAACATAGGACTATAGGATTGCAATTTGTCATTTTTTTAGAGTCAGAAGCACAATCAAAATAACTTAATTCACAAAGTACAAAATATTTATAGGAATTTGTCTTGACACATTGACAATGGTGACACATAAGTTATGAAGACAAATGGAACTCTCACACAGTGCAAAGGATACAATGGACTATACATGTATATCATTCATATAAATCACTCATATTATACAGCTCTGTGTGTTTTAGTAGCGTGGCATACAGTAGAGTGAAGTAGTATAGTGCTTTAATACTTTTTTGATATTTCTGCTTTATTGGACAGTTTACAGTGGAGAGAGACAGGGGGATGACATGTAACTAAGGTCCTGGGTCGGATTTGAACCCAGGACATTGCGAGTACATGGTGTGGTTGTAGATAGAGTGTTAAACTGTTACAGTGGCTATGGCTATTAATGCATCTTTTCTTTTTCTTTAAAGACTGTCTTATCAGGCTCCTCGCATGTCATGTTGAATGTGAATTCCTTTTGTTTGGAGCTTATTGACAACGAGAGAGCATTAATCATACACCACTGAATGAACTAGCCATATTTTAGAATCAGAAGCAAAGGAATTTGTCTTGGCAGCATTGGTGCAGAGACATATTGACAACTTATGTGTACATAGCAACACTGTACATAGTGACAAGGACAACAGAACAGAACATGCATATTGTGGTTTGAGGTTTACTGGATGTCTCTGGATGTTACATGGTGAATGGTATTTGACCCCAAAAGATGAATTATATGATCGAGCAAAGGCGCCGATCTGTCAGACTCCAGTGAGCGCTTACAGGCATCCTCTCTATTGTAGCAGTGTGATAGAAAGGTAATGGATGCTGTACAACTCAGCGACATCATATCCTATCGCCCTGCAGGTGGTTCAGTTTGTCGATGGGAGGAAATGGGATCTTTACACCCAATTTGAGGTGAAGTGACTCAGAGTTTACATGTAGGATATCCCGTGACCCTGGCGTAATGATTTCCAGGCTGCAGGTGGTCCTGCTCTTGTGTGGCAGTGATGGGGCTCCATAAACAGACTTAATCACATTCCTCCAGCAGTCTCAGTATCTCTCTCTCTCTCTCTCTTTCTCTCTCTCTCACTTGGTCGCTCTCCCTCTATCTCTTGCGTGCCACTCTATTTCTCTCTAACTCACCCCCTCCTCCCTCTTTCTTTCTCTCTCTTGCCCCATACATTGAAACAGATCTCTCTCTCTCTCTCTCTCTCTCTCTCTCTCTCTCTCTC
>OMLI01060143.1:0-16646 GCA_900302605.1 Rondeletia loricata
TGGTAAGCAGGGGTTCACAGTTCAAGAAAGGTGTGTGTGTGTGTGTGTGTGTGTGTGTGTGTGTGTGTGTGTGTGTGTGTGTGTGTGTGTGTGTGTGTGTGTGTGTGTGTGTGTGTGTGTGTGTGTCTCTGTGTCTGTGTGTGTGTGTGTGTGTGTGTGTGTGTGTGTGTGTGTGTGTGTGTGTGTGTGTGTGTGTGCGTGCCAGTGGCCAGTGACCATCAATGAGACCAAAACGGTCCTCTGGCCAGAGGGCTGTGTATAGCTCAACCAATAAAATGCCGTCCAGTTGTTACATAACCAACCAGTCAGACAGAAACATTCTACATCTGCTTCGGAAGCAGCTGCAGCGTTAACTTCTCCACCACACGCCCAAGAAATACAACTGTTTTTTTCTGAGAGTGCAAGCAATTCAGTTCGCTCTAGTTCTGCCTATGAGACAAAAGATTCTAACACTTTAGAGCAGCCTGGCATGATGTCAAACCACAAAGGAATCAAATGATGTAGAAATCTGATTGTCTACAATCATATTTCTTCAAGGGTTCTTTGTTTCATGCTGCTCCCTCTTCAAATTCTGTGCAATCAGTTGCTACCCTTGAGAATTTGGCCAGCTTTCGCCAAAGTGATTCACCCTAACAGCTTACATAACTTCCACACATACTGCCTTTTTTTTTACCAGAGGAAACTTCTGGTCGTCTGCTGAGCTCAGATTACTGCTTCATGCAGACTTGTATGAAGAAAACCATGCTAGGATATTATGCACACATTGATACATGCTGATTCTTCGCTTCAAAGGTCATGGCAACAGCATCCTTTAGTTAGTTGTGAATACCCCATCCCTTCAGGAGATACAGCACAGTGTAATTCTAACAGCAAGTAGACTACAATGATTTTCTATGCCAGTTTATTTAGTATTTGGGCATCTCATTGCCATGTTACATAATCAGTGCTTCTTAGAAATGGCTCTAAAACTCTCTCCACGGCTGAGATTACTCCACTCAGAAGGGTCTCAATAGCAGTCCAGTAGAGTGAATAGGAATATTTTGTGCTGTAGGAAAGTAACATCTCCACCATTCGGTTATTCTGCTGTTTTTAAACTGTGATATTAATTTCTCATCTACCTCAAAATCATTTTAATTTCTGAAAGTTAACATCAACAATCTATGAAGTCATCTAAAGTAATTGTCAATAGATTACATCTTTTTGAAAACTATCCTAGGCCAAGTAGTTACTTCATACTGTTTGATTACATATTCTGGGTTACTTTCAAACTGAAAACTGATGTCTCCCAAGGAATTCAGGTGTCCTAATTTAGTCAATGTGTGTTATTTCATATAAGAAATCAAATTCACCACCTCAGTGGAGCCTAACTACATTAAGGGGAAAGGGTGAGGCTGCAAATCCTCTGCTCGCCTGCTTATATTGTGTAGTGGGAGATGTAGTGGGAAATAAAAATGTGTGTAAACTATGACCTTCAGTCTATGATCATGAAAAGGGAAACAACTAAACAAATATTCATTCTACTTTCAGAAGATATGAATATGTATTACAGCATTATGAGGGTGTGCAACATAACAGCAGTAGAACATACTAGATAACGAAAATGATGAATGAAAACGTGATATGAAAATATATCAAAAAAGATAACTATAATATGCAGTATGAAATAAGTGGAAAAACTATACAAAATATCTATCGATGGAAGATTCTGTATAACAAATAAGAGTGATAGGAGAATATGAAGAAACAAATGTGAATTTACAGCTTATGTACATCATGTGCAAAACATGCATCGTATTCACATTAACAGGTCTACTAAGGTCATATATATGTATAGAAACTGTAGGCATGCAGACATGCAATGTAAACAACTATTCACCTTTTCAAATATATTAGTGAATATATTCAATATACCTGATGAAATATCTTCAATTTGTCAGTGTGAGACTACATGGAGGAGAATCTGAGCTATGGCAACGATGGTCTAGGCTTCTTCCCCTGTGAACCAATGAACATAATGAATAAAAGAAATAAATGAATGAAAATATGTACAATAAGAAAATATGCCCCCAAATTAAATATATTCAGTTTGAAATAAGTGATAATTATACAAATATGAAGATATATGCAATATACACAATAAGAAACATATGGGAATGTGAATAAAACCAAAATGTGAATTTACAACTTAAATACATGATATGCAAAATGTGTGTGGTATTCACATTAGTATTCCATCAGTTTGATAGGACTTCGTATGATGTATACTGTGACTTTGTTTCATAAAGATTGAGGATTCAAAGATTCAGATGCTAGAGGGGTCCAGGAAGAAATCTTTGAAAATCTGCTTTAAAAAAACTCATTTCTGGTGAGTTTTTTACAGTGGCATGTCTGACCTCCCACTGCCATTAATATGTAGTAATATGTAGTCCAAAGTAGTTGATACAAGATAAGCAAGCACTCAATCAGTACTAATATTTCCTGATTATGTCACTCAGTTTATAGTGTTGGTACTCAGTTTCCACATCAATAAGAGTCATGCACAACTCTTTTTGGGGACAGACTCTTCAGACTCCCAGGTGAAACTGCACTAGGCTGCTGAAAGTGAAGATAGTTTGGCAATGCTATTTAAAAAAAATATGGCCCATATTCAGAATACAGAAAGTTAGAGAGTGAAATAGATGTAGGCCAGTTGCTTCTCATCTCAGTCTGGGAAGGAGATCCAGATTGTTTCTGTACACACGTGGAATAAGAGAAGGAGGCAATAAGTGTCTTATGATTTTATAGAGAGGGTAAAAACAATCACGTGCCCTTAAAGTGCTCACTGCTAACGAATGAAGGCTAAGCTTTTGAAGAGAAGTGATGAGGCATGTGTTTCTGTCTGTGCCAGCGTTACTTCAGACGCACTTTCCCCAAAGTGCAAAGGAGTTTGCTCTGCTGCCCCTGAAGCAAAGACACCATACCTGCAAAGTTACACCTACAGGCTATAGTGCTCAAAACCATAATGTACATTGCAATGCTTTGACTGGGCACTATCGATCCTATTGATGTAGTATCGTGGCAGAAGTATTGTCGCGTTTAGCTCCCTGGACTGCAGCTCTACATCTGAGGTCTGTTTACAGCAACGCACTAACCACCCCGCCTGCCGCGTGCTTCTGCACTGGGCAAGGAGCGCAACTGACGTCACCGTGCTCTTAGCTGCAGCGAGCACGTTGAAATGTGCATGCTGCCGGGCCCTGCTGCAACCGTAAATACGAGGCAAAAGCGCAGCGCAAACAACCGCACCACTATAACACGTAGTAGTTTATGACATAAGAGTAAAAACACAGCTGGCTTCACGTTTCTTGGACAGTGATGAGCTCGTGACTCAAATTATAATGTATTGCTCATTTCAAAAGCAATGAAGGTCTAATCACTTCACTAATTACTCATTGGGAACAATAATTAGTCGCATCGTTAATTACTTTTCCGTTACACCCCCATAATTGCCGAGTATCTGCATTCTTTATCTTCAAAATCATAACTCATTTACCTCTCTAGTGAATGATCAGGGGAACCAAATGGCGTTGGTGTCCAATGTTCTTGTGAACCTTTTGCTTGACAAGTGAGAATAGAAGTAAAGAAGTAAACTTTCTTGCCTTTTCTCATCTAAACTGTTGTGAGAGGATGCGACTAATCATGAGGAATTATGCGGAAAACAAGTCGGGATATAGTTTTGGATAATTCAACTTCAGTCTGACTACTTCTTGTTCTAATAACTAAAATAATATGACTTAAATTGAAACAGTAATTCGCTACACTACTCCTTACTGGGGAATGTAATGACATTACCACCCAACAACGTTCCTAAATTAAAAGTCGTTGCGATATTACAATGGGTATTACGGCCCCTCGAGTTGCAGCAAGTGTAGGCATACGCCCTCCGTTCCAGTGTGTTTCGAGCTTAATTTAGGACCAGTCACTCTGCAACGTGACCGTCAAGCCCCGTGCAGCTAACCCCGCCCTCCTTAACCAATGAAAACGTCTCGGGGCGTGTTTGGGCGGAGCCAGTGCTCAGTGGTCATCCAATGATGTTTGTTGATTTAAAATTCCTCGCCCGACTATACGCCGGCACGTGCGTCCCTGCGTGTATCCACTACTGCTGAGGGTGAGGAGAAATGTCTATCCTACAATAGAGCTGATACGGAGACCTGCCAGAGAAGACAGTCGACGTTAGCGGAGTTTATGCTCTGTATTTCAGACTTTCGAGCACGTAATCATGGAATATCTCTAAACTCTTGATATCATTACTAAGCTTATTCAAGGTAAGCAGGGAAACAGTGCTGGGTTTGGGGAGTGGTGTCTGTGGCTGTTGCCTCATAGCTAGCTAGCATCACATCGGGCTATATATGCATGCAAAATGTAGAATCTGTTGACATTATTGCCCGATGTTATATGTGTATTTAGCCTAACTTCTACTGTTCCCTTTAAGTCGTGTAACCTCTTAAATTGGTGCCTTAAACTGGCACCATCACATTCTGAATTTCCCAGTAAGTCAATTCATCCCCAACCTATCACCTGTCATGGCTAGTACCATCATGTTACTTGACCAAATCGTTGACGTGATAAGAAGAAGCATAACACGACCGCTGAAGGAGAGAGACCCCGCAAAGACCGGCGTACATTTCAATTTTCGAGACCTAACGTTATTTGTCTAGCCAAGGGTTAAGTCTTCACCAAGGTGAGATTTGTTTTTTTCTTGACTTGAGTTTTCCGACGTGTGGATCTCGATCTGTGTCTGTGGAGCTGGACATGCACATGGACATATTGCACAATACAGTAGCCAGACTGCAAAATGTCCATATACTGTATTTGTGTTATGTTTGACAATAATCACACGTGAAACATGCACTGTATTACGAATCGAAAGCGCTTCTGATAGTTTAAAATTGCACCACATACGATACAAGCCATTATTTTATCAGCAATATAAACGTGTTCCAATCTGCAGTATTTACCAATAGCCCGCATTTTTATGTTCCCCCAAGTATTGATAATGTAAAATGGCATAATGCAACCAACATTCCAATATATCAGACCATTAAAGGCTCCATCCCTCATTGTAGTTTGACACCCCCATTTAACCCATTGTCACCCCCCTACTGGTGTTTTGATTTATTTGTTTGAAGACTTTTTCACTCATACATTTGACTGAGCTGTTGATGCAAGAGCACAACATTTTTTGTAACTGTTTGATTACTTATTTGTAAACATCTGACTAAAATGGACCTCTAGTTTTGATCCACTAGAGGTTGCTATACCCCTAATGTGCAAATTAGCTAGTATGTATGGGCTCTTAAGTGCTACACGGGAAGAAGCATCATTACAGCCTATTACAGCACTCTGCTTAGGCTATATTTTGCTTATATTTTGCTTGTCTGTGTGTCCACGTTTTTGTGGGTAGACTTGATTTATATTCTCTTATACTCTGTGATCAATGTTATTGTTGTGGATAAGCATGAACTTATTATAGGCCTAGTTTATTCATGCATTTACTTGTGCAGAATGCACGTGTCTCACGAATCGGATGGCTTCCTGTGATAGACAACTTGCAATCCACTCGTCTGCATCGTGCCTGAGTACAGGTATTTTCTACAATAACTGCACGTCACCTATGCAGGCGGCCTATGTGGGCTCAAGATACAAACAACCCTCAGCACACAGTCCTAGTAGACCTGTGTTTTGATGTTTGCAACACATAGCCTATGTGTAAATCAGCCATACACAAGCTTTCATGCTTAAGTGAGGGTTTTTGCTAGTGTGTGTTCAGTTGACCAAGCTGTGCATCCTCTGTGATTACAAACACCTTGTGACATTTGTCACATTTATGAGGAGGTGTCTCTGTAGCCCTCTCCCGGCGCTGTAGACTGTGTGTGATCTTCACATGATTATGATTTACAGTAGTTGTTCTATAAAAGTCAAGGTAAATTACACCAGGCCATTAATAGCAGATCATAGAAGCTAGAGAGCTGTAAAGGAATATAAACAGTTGCAAACCCTGTGGATCACGAGATAATTCTTGCACACCAAGCCCTTGTAAGTGCCCATGTGAGCAGTGTAGTCACACATACAGTCAATAACCTTCCATGCAGGTGCTGGACCAAGTCATAAGCGGTGAAAAGATTTAAAAAAAGAAAGAAGTCCCCACACTGTACTGCTCTTGTTGCCATGAAATGATTTAAGCACCAAGTAATCTTCCTTCATTAATGTGTGACCCCCAAATAAGTCTTGGAGAAGAAAGAGTTGTGTGTGATAATGGCCCCATCAAGACAACTCAATGTTTATGCATAAGCTAATTTAACCAAGGAGCAGAAATAATTTTGCATGGGTGAGAGAAAAGGTGAGATGGCAGACAGACAGCGGAAGAGGTTGTGCATTCCACATGTGAACTACGGGGTCACATTTGTTTGGGGGACTGACTCAACATTTCTGCTGGAGAGGTGACAAGAGAACAGTCTATATGCAGAGAACACTTTCTCACGAAGATGCTTTCAAATGAGAGTGAGTGATACACTGTGACTGAGCTAGCAACGCCTAGTATTGACTGATGGGCGATACAGGATAACAGTACCACAGTGTTCCTGTTTTGGCTACAAGAGCAGTGTTTGTAGCTTTACTAGCCACATGGAGGCACACAGCACTTCTAACTGAATCTCTACTCCACTATAAACTAAGGCTCTAGCTGATGTAAATTGCCCTAAGGAGGATGGTGAAAAATTAAAAGCTAAGTGAGGAAAGGAGAGAGAGAGAGAGTCCATGCTCTCAGATAACAATAAAGCAGCCAGTGTGACCTAACTAACCACAGGCTGCCAGGAAATAGCTTGCTGGTGGCTCTTGAAGATGTCTGAGGTGGTGGGATTTCAGTTGTTGCTAATGAGGGTTGCCTTGCATGTTAAAATGATTAATCCCAAATTTGGTCGTTGGGTTGTTTTACACACAAGCTTAGGTAGAGTTTTGACAACTAAGCAAACATTGCGTCACTTGTAAACGTTTTGTGTGATGCTCTGTGGTTAAAGTAGACAAAGTGTAGATAAATGCTCAATGCGGTTTGAATTTAATTGAAGTTAGGAACAATGTTTATATGATATTTATAGGGGGTGTTAAATAAAAATTTGCACAACTCCAGATTCTTGTCACAAATTATTCTCTAGCCGCTGTGATTTAATAAGCTAATGAACTATTTGGTGTTTCGATGCTTCAATCTACAGTGTATCAAGGCTTATTATTAAGATGTATCAATATTATTAAATGTAATTCACAAATCACTATTCATTGTATTAACTTTTCTGAAATATCGGAACATGTTTACACCAGAATCTTAAAATCGAATGTAGACTAATGATCCTAATAAGTCATTTCAGTCTGGATTCAGAGCCTAACATTATACTGAGATCATTACCGTTTGCTGTCTTCTATCAGAGCTCTCCACATTGTTGTCATCCTTAAACTTGGCTTTGTTTTTAATACTTTTCACATATCTTGAGACATGTCTAGCTGTTCCCAGCGTAGCCCTGTCAGGGATCAACCCGTACTTTTCTGACAGATAATTATGGCCATCGGCTGCAAGAGCAACATATCTCCAGCCAGGTGCCCTGCTCCCCTCCCACCCCCTTCCCCCTACTTCCTTGGCACTGTCCTTTTCATCCTTGAAATCAGCGATGGGCAATTGGTGGCCTGGGGGCTGCACCCAGCACCACATCCACTAAACCCACCTCCGAAATCTGTTTCTCACTGATATGCAGTAACGTGTACCAGTGCCATAATTAACTTTAACTGCAACTTGGAAATGACCCTTTTCAAATTTTGTGTGCGTGCCTATTCTTGGCTAAAATATGTGTTTCTGGTTTTACTGTGACTAATAGGAATGCCACAGACAAAACATTTCCAGTGAATGTAGCCTTATGTTAGAGAGCTGTTTGAGGACCTTGAAACTGTAAATAAAATTTTACAGATTTTTTACCTTGGAATACACTTCTGACTTTCCCTGTCCTCCACTGTTGCTGAAACACTTTATCATGCATTCATAATCTCCTGACGGGACTATTGTAGAAGTGTTCTAGAGTGCTATCAACAGTTTTCAACAACTTCAGTATTTAGAGAACTCAGCAGCTTGGGCCACACCACAACCTGTCCTTAAAGACCTTCACTTGTTTTCAGTTTAAACTCCATTTCACAACCTGCAAGGTTTATGATCTTTTATACCAGCACATATGCCATTTAGTGGAGGCTTTTGTCCAAAGCACCCTACACTACCATGAATGTGTATGTGTGGCCTGGGCGGCCCCAGTGGGAATTGAACCCCTAACCCTGGTGCCATGTTGTACCCAATGGGTTGCATCAGGGTCTCAGCATCAGGGCATTCAGCACTCCTTAGTCCACAGAACACATTTTTATGAACTTAGTTTTTTGAGTGATCGCAAGAGTTGGTATGAGGTCAGGTGTAAATTTCATCTAAATGTATATTTTAATTGTTCCCAATTATAATTCAATAAATTAGTTAATCAAATGTTATAGTATGGTAGTATAGTGTACTTTAGGCACTGCAATGTGCATCACAAAAACATGTCGGGGTATATTTTCACCTCAAAGAACAAAGGTCAGTGAGTGACATACAATTAATTCATAGTTTTTATAATGTAATAAATGGCTTTTAAGTTAGTCTCTTACTACAGTATGAAGTCCTATGGCCTTGGTGTGGAGAGGGAGGGATCTTTTCTTTTTAACCCATACCAAGAGCGTGTCTCTGTCTCTAAATGTACATTGTGTACAGTGGCGAGTCTTTAAACACGGATTTGAGACCAGCGTCTGGGAGACCGTCTGTACCGGCCCTCGTCGCAGGGCGCATTTTTTCATTGGTCCAGAGAGTCGTCCAATCAGCAAGGCTTGCGGAAATCACAGCCGCGGACACGTGCCTTATGTACACAGGAAAGCGAGGGAGTGCTGCTGGATAAGTACATACGCAGGGCAATGAAATGTCATGCTGGTTGCAGACATGCATCTTACGGACGCGCAGACAGACGAGGGGAATTGAGCTGTACTGTCAAACGTGTTTTGAAAAATGTGAATATTTCGTGTACGTTGGGTTTTGTTATGGAGCGGGCATGAGGCGTTTCTCAGCCAAACAGATGAGTTCACATGTTTTTGCACGGAGCCACGCCGCACACTCCTACAGCTGTGCATCTGTACACCGCGGTAGGGAATTATATACGAGCCGGCCATTACGTGACGTTATTCGGTATTTGTAGTAATGTATGCATTTACTGCGTAGGCAACAACTTACTTGTTTTAGAAGACTGTAAAATATGATGATATATCGTCCAGAAGGTATGTATATATGTGCCACTGGACACTGCTGTTACCGATCTCATCTGCTATACTTATTATTTCACAATACACTATCGTTATCTAGTGCAGATTCTGTTGAAGTAGCTGCAGTTTATTATTAATGGAGAAATCCAGCTAAAATTAAATTTTTATTATTTCCATACTCTTACATTTAGATTTCCTCCATTAATAATGGAATGGTTAACTTATTTTGTGGACTCATCTAACTTTAGTTTGAACTTTTATATCCAGAGCTACTTTTGTGTGTGAACAAAACCAAATTTGGACCCATAGCCTCATGGTATACATAAAGTTGGTCACACTGGTGTTGACTGCAATAGAGTAATTCCAGGTTGTTTCTGTGCATGTCATCAACAAGAGGAAGTTGGTTTTCTTGTCTCTAGCTATAGGAGAGATTTGTTCATGTTCACAAGTCTAGATTTGTGTCAAAGATCACAAGAATAGTGTGCAAATCCTGCTTTCGGGTACTGTTTCCCTTATGCTTAGGACAACAGTGTGACAGAAACATGTGTTTTGAACTGTTGTCACTCACCCTCCCATGTGAATCACTTTCAAAAGGACAAAGGTAGGTCATAGTTGGTATGTTCTGAATCATCTGTTATGGTACAGACATGGCTTGAAGTCATGATGTTTGAATGGTACACTGATATTACAATACATAATTATTCCTTAATTACCCTCTAGCTTCTCTGTGTGAAATTGTAAGGCTTTACAGATGCAATATTTATAGCAGATGAACGCTTGTTTCTGATACAAAGATTACCCTTTTAGTTAGCAAATGTGTAGCCAACTGCTTGTCATTAGAGTTGGACCAGAGCCCAGCCAAAGGCAAGTGGATGCAATGGTGTTTCACTGATAGTGTATGACTTAGCTAGTTTCCCCTGCATTATCTTTAACCACTACAGTGATGCTTTTGTTGCTTTAGATTTGAGCAGTACGTGCTTTAGTGAGTGCATGATTTATTAAGCTCCAATGTATGGTGTTTTCTCTTTCTTTTTTTATGGGAGAGAATGTTATGTTGAACTGCATGCAGTTTAACGTTGCCTTGCTCAACAGCAGACATGCATTCCTCATGGAACATGACTCGCAACCTTTTCCGACTTGTGACAGTCCAGTCTTCAAGGTATTCATCCGATCCACCAAGCAGTGCTATGTAAATAAATCTCAGCTTCACTGACTGGTTTGCCGGTCCTTCCTTTGTCTCCTTCCACAAAAAGACACCGTGGGGCAGTAGAGAGCAGTGCAAATCAGTTGCAAAAGTTGACATTGTATTTAAGTAATTGCTGCTTGGTGGATCAGATGTATACCAAATTGATAAGGTTTCTTGGAAGTTTTTACTTTAATGCTTTGAGGGTCTAAGGTTGGTGGTGCCGGGTAGGTTAGGCTATGTAGAATAGGTAGGCTGCTAACTTTTTTTTGTACTGTATGTCTTGTGCCTTGTTCTGAGTCACTATGTTTGTTTGTCTTCATGATTTTGTAACTCTTGATTGTTGCTTAGGTAGATGTAGTTTGACTCATTTTCTGTAAAGTCCTTTGAGACATGCTTTGTGATAAGGGGCTATATAAATAAATGAACTTGAACTTGAAGAGTGTACTGTGACAATTCTCCAAAGGTCTTGAGGCATGTTAAGTGAGTTATGTATGTTTTCCAATAAGCAAGGCAACATACTGCCACATTTACATACTCTCCCATACTAAGACAGAGACAGAATGGCACTTATCAGAGATACTGAGTGTATTTCCTGTGAATATGGGAGTGGGTGCTTGTGTGGATTTATGTTCTGTGCATGGGTGGCCCACTACAGCCCAAAGGTAGCTTAGTGAGTGGGTGGCTGGGACGAGGATGGCATGTCCATGTATTCTAGTAGCCTGAGCACCACCCCACTGTGTGTCTTTGCCATGGCCCATGGAAGTATGCATGGATGCCAGCCTGTCTTGACGCCCACTCACGCCCTTCTTGCACCCATATTTCCAGAGCATAAAATGCTCCATCCTCCACCCAGTTCAGGTGTAGCACACATGGTTTGTCATGTGCTAAGGTGCTAGGGGGGGGGGTTGAGTGAATGAAATTGAAAGGATTGACGGTTGAGGGCCGGGCTGTATCTCCTTCTGATGGCGTCTGATGTCCTCTGGGTACGAGGGGACTTAGCCGTGACGACTAACAAAAGTTCCATGTAATTTTGGTGTCAGTACATTTTCACCTGTTGTATATTCAGGTGCATGCATACGCACTTGCTGCATGCAAATACACAAAAATCCTCACAGACTCCATTCTATGCTGCACCACTAGGCACTCTGAAAACATTGCCTGTCCATATTATAATTTTCCATGGAGGCCAATTTGATAAATGGAGTGGTTTTATTTTTTAGATTTTTTTAAATAGCTTTTGTCCTGAGGAACTATTTACTGGACCATGGCAACGCTTTGAAAAGCAATGTGTGGTTGTAATCTTCCACCTAGCATTATTTTTCTTTCTTTATCCCCTTCTCTCTTTGTCTGTCCTCTCAGGTGGCCTTTAGCACATAGAGCGACACATCTCAGAAAAGGCGAGAAGACCAGGCACAGAGTGACAAGAATGTTTTTTGCTCCTGCCAGAGCTGCTTCTCTCACTCTCCCTCACAATCTCTCATCCCATCTGTTGGAGTACTTATGCCAAGGGTGTTTCATAAGCAGAAATTAATCTCCTTTCTGCACCCTTTGCAATACTTTTAATGACACTTTTTTCCAAAGATAATTGAAGATAATTTGCTTTCTCCTGGAGGGAGAGTGGTCTTTGCTGTTGGTTAATTGCAGGATTTTGCAGCCCTTTGAAAATCAACACGTTTGAGAACCCTCAAATAAGTGTTTGCAGCCAAAAACTGAACAATTGGCAGAAACCATGGCTTTCTCTCCTTAGTTTTTTTCAACTAGCCAACAACTATGATCCACCTGTGTAGAGATAGTAGTCCCACTTAAAATTAAAGAGACCTTTTGTCATTCATTTTATTTGCCTTGGCTGACACCTCAATCAAGCTGTACCAGCCTCGTCCTACTCTAGTATGAGTTATGACAACTCTAACAACACTCGGGGGCGACTGGCAAGGGCCAGTGAGAAAGAGAAAGACCAGGAAGCAGGGTCAGTAGGGTTAAACTCTCCAAACAGCAACGGTGGTCAGCCCAGCGACAATGTCACCAATCGCGAGCGAGGAGGAGGTGGCTCATCTCCCAGTGGAGGGTCTGGATCTGGAGGCTCGTCCAGCGACCAGAGGGGGCCCATCTCGGATGATATGGATGGCCTCTCCAGTGGGAATGACTCTGGGGAGAGGGAAAGCGAGGGCGGGATGGAGAGGGAGAATGTGTCACATGGGCGCCAGTCCACGCGCAGCTCCCACAGCTCATCCAATGGCAAGGACTCTGGCATGATGCTCGAAACCACAGAGAGCAGAAAGAGGTAAGAGAAAAGAAGAGAGGAGACAGAAATTCACTGTCTAACAGAGTGTACAAAAATAGTTTACTTTAATTCGTGTTGGGAAATTCTCTTTTTGCTCGCCCCTTCCACAGGAATTTTATGTTCTGATGTCTTGCCCAAGGGCTCTTCAGCAGGACAGGTGCTAACTGACATGGGGCCTTAAACCTGGGTCCTCTGGTTGAAAGACAGTTGACCTACTCACTGTGCAACCCTCCTACCCCATGTAAAAAACATCAGAAATTCTTTCCAAACTTTGGAAGAAAAAAAACGATACCCCAATTTTCAAAATTTCAAACTTGAGAAACTTGCCCTTTATTCTGAGGGATAAGATGGAGGGATAACATGGAGTGCACAAGTATGTAGCATCTTGTCACAATAAATGGGCCAACCAGTGGGTAAACAACAATAAAAGGATAGAAGAGAGGCATATGAAAATAAATGCAGAATGTTATTGTTGGTGCAGGCTTGCATGCAGCAAAGAGGCAATTTCTAAATAAGGCTGTGATAATATTGGTATTTCTACCTTTTTTTAATCATATCTTAAACCACTCATGTCCTAGATGCCTTTTCAGTTTTTTCCCCATTTTCTTGCTTTCCTAATTTATTCCTCATTCCTCTCCTATTCCTCTTCCTTTTCGCTCATTCTTTTTTCAATCTGTTGTCTTCTTACATTACTTCTCTCCATGTCTCAATCCTCAGCCCCTTTTCCTCCCATCATTCTCTGTCTACCGCTTTGTGTAGAGCGAAACAGGCAGCCAATCAGGAGCCTGTTTGATACAGAGCCATTGTTTGATTTGATTGGTTCACGGTCAAAGAGTGTATGGTGGTCAGTTTGAGAACATGGAAATACCAAAGACTATATAACCAAGATATTCAAATATTATCTTCTCAAAAGTTCCCGGCCAGTGTGGTGGGTGACCCTTATTGATTTATCCGCCAAAGACAGATTTGACTGGTGCTTGGCGGGTGTTAATTTCAGACCCTGGTGTAGGGTTACCCATTTATGAGCATGTCTACAAGGGGCAGAGATGGGCACATGACCTCTGAATGCAGAACCCAAATAGTTGCTCATGGTTATCATGTTATCTACTTAAAGACAACACCTCACTGCATTCCTATGGGGATATGGTTAGTTTCCCTTGCTAACTGTGTCGAATTCTTCTGACGTAACATTCTAAAGATTTGTAGTTGCACGCATGGACTAGAGCTGTCTTTTTTCTTTTCTTTTCTTTTTTTAACACAAATTACATGTGGGAGGAAATTAGCGTATTTATTAGGTTCTTCCTGTTCTGATAAGCCTTGCACATGTTACTGCACATGCTCAAATTTACATACCACTACTGCAGCTGCTCTCAGGGTGGACAGGAGCTACAATAGTTCTATGAGGATAAAGAAGATTTCATAATATGAGGAAATTATCATATTTTGGGCATGTGACAGCATAAAACTCAAGTTGATTTAGTCTATTAATTAAGTCCATGCAGTAGAACTTTGATATCCAGTTGTGAAGCATATTGTAGGAGAAACTTCTGTCTAGCACCTGTTTGTAACGAATTTGGCTTTGAACACGAGTCTCGGAATTGTACTTTTTGCGCGGTGTGATGGACATGAAAATCAAACTGTCAAACCAAGAGGCTATCATCGTTAAGCAACTGGTCCATTTGGGAGTCAAATTAATGATTTAATATACAGATTCCGATATTTCGTAGTTAAGACTTCATAATGATTATATTGTCCCTATAATAAGACAATTATTTAAAAAAAAATGTGCCCTTGTCTGGCCCTCATGGTTATTGCATCATCCTCAGTGTACCTATTATTGATCTGTGTGCAAAGTTTGTTATTTAATCTTAACTGTCCTTCCCTGCCCAGCTCCAACTCCCAGAGTCTCTCACCCCCCGGTGGCTTACTGGCTTACAGCCTGCTGTCGACCAGCTCAGAGCAGGACCCCCCCTCCACTTCAGGCTGTAGTAGTGACCAGTCGGCAAGGGTCCAGACCCAGAAAGAGCTAATGAAGGCCCTCAAGGAGCTCAAGATCCGCCTGCCAGCTGAGCGCAAGGGCAAGGGCCACTCCAGCACCCTAGATGCCCTCAAATATGCCCTCAACTGCGTCAAACAAGTCAGAGGTGAGAGGTTGTTTTTGTTTTTATCTTTATCTTTTTGTCCCACTGAGATTAGTGACGAGAGATCTGCCCAAGAAAGTGCCAGTGCATATGTGACAGACAAAACAAGACCATACAATGCATCATAATATCACTAAAATTAAGTCTCAGTACACCAGGACAGGGAGAGGGAGAATCCCAAAACCAGACAAGTAAAACATCTTGAACAGTTGTAAAGATATCTTGTGAGGAAAAACACACTGATAGAACAAACACAATACCTCTCTGTGTATGCAATAATGACAAATACAGATTTGTGGCTGCGACCAGTAGCTAGCATATGTTGTTCTGTGCGGCCGTCTGTCTGTCCGTGCCAACAACCATGTACTGGTTTTCATCATCTTATGTCTTTTGATCCCTAACTTGCATTGACATGAGTGATGGCTTTTTAAATTTTATATATATAATATAAACATACATACTGCACACTGAGGTTTGTTGAGGTTGTTTGAATGACAGGTTGACAGCACGGTAGATTCCAAGGAAAAATACATTTTGCTTTGGTACCAAATATGAACCTTTCATCAAACAGTACGAGACAGTGCTCGTATTCCCTCTGACTGAGCTTTAAGAAAATGTGTTCTATATCACTATGTGCTTGCAAAACATTTAATATCCCCTTTTTTCTCCTCTGCTCACAATAACCAGTAGTAAAAAATGGCTGCAGATTCTTTTTTGTACAGAATTTTTTATTTGTTTGAGTGTGTTTTTTGTTTTGTACTTTTTTATCTATGCCTGAATCCACACTCTGACAGAAATATGTAACCTTTCCAGCCAACCAGGACTACTACCACCAATGGAGCGTGGAGGAGTGTCATGGCTGCAGTCTGGACTTGTCCACCTTCACGATTGAGGAGCTGGACAACATCACCTCGGAATACACCCTCAAAAACACTGTAAGTTAATAACTAACCACCACAGAATAGAATACACCCTCAGAACAGTGACATTTACTCACTAATCCTCGTAGAGCACTCACTCAGAAACGGATGCATTGGGTTGATTGCATGGACTTGGATGAAGCCTCATAAAACATTTTATCTCAGTAGTACCTCAGACTGTACTACTAACTCCATTTTGCTGTTTTAGGAATGTTTTCATACCTGATTACTAGGCTTGTGCCGATCGCCGATCGGATCATATATCGGCGATTGGAGGGATGATTGACGATTGGTTTTTCCTGCCCGATTCGATCGGCCAAAAAAAACAGTACAGCTGTAAACGTTTGTCAATGAATAAATGCTCCTACTCTGTATTTAGAGATTCTGGTAGAGCGACATTTCCCCCGTGAGCCCCGTTAATCAGCATGAGTGACGAGTGCATTTTAAATCCTTAATTACAAATCAGTTCGCCGTCTCTTCCATGGATCTGACACCCCGCATCTCCGTTGTCCATATGCCTGATAACCACCAATACACTATCAACAGTCACCAGAGAGCATTGTGCAAGGCAATTCAGTATCTTAACTAGTAATCAGCTAACTCACCATCCAGTAGCGTTATAACGTTATTTACAGGTGGGACGTCCGTTTCCACCAGAGTCCATGGGAAGATGGACTGAACAGCTACTCCTCTTAGAAAGTTCTTTTCTGGTCCTTGAATTAAATCAAGGAGGAGTAAATCCCAGTAACGCATGGCTGTACAACTCTCGGTTG
>OMLI01060145.1:0-16890 GCA_900302605.1 Rondeletia loricata
TAGTAGTGTTGGCGTCATCTTCAGGCAAGGCAGAAGATGAGTGCTGCTGCTAGACTGCAGTACCATTCAGGCATATGGACATCTAGCTCAGTCTGAGGAGAGAGAGACAAAAACAAAACACTGTAAACGACTAGTCCACTATTCGGCAGGCCAACAGGGTTTTATCTGACCCTTCCCATGTGTTGAACTCGTGAGTATGTGCTTATGAACTCTGGAAGGAGGTACAGGGTCCCTCTGTGTAAGCACAATCGTTATAAACATTCATTTGTCCCTCTTTCAGTTAAACTTATTAATGGGCAACTAGTGGAGGACAGACAGAAAAGGAGGCTCTAAGATAACTGCAGGTCTAACAATCACTTGTTTGCTTGTATGTTAAGTGAGATGCGTTATTGTTTGTAATGTATTGTACTGTGATATTGATCTGAGAAGTATGCCTTGTAAGGTTACATAGTGTGAATGGCTCTGTGACTACCTCAGTTGATTTGTTTTGTTTTGTTGTTTTATCTCAGGCTGTTTGCACACGTGTCACCATTTAACCTGTTTTTAATGTATTGTCTGTGTGATGCAGCAGTTTCCCTTAATCCAAGACAAATGTCTCCTACGGGAGACAAATAAAGTAACCTTAACCTTAACCTTAACCACTACAATATGGATGTGGTATAGTGGATATGCCTAGGATGTGTACATATGTATCCTGGTATCATGCCTCATATTAAAAGTTTCCTCAATTGTTTGCCTTTTTTACTGTAAGTGACAGCTGACATTGCTTCCTGAATGTTGAGAATGTTTTATGACCCTGTTACCAAGCCAATTGCAATGTAAATTGTCAAAAATACATGATCATAAATCAAGGAGGATCAGTCAGTTGACTTTTTTGGGGGCGATAAGAGGTTTATGCAGCCCACTGCTGATATGATGATTAGTGAGGGAGAACTAGGCCTGGCAAAAAGATCCACTGTTCATCAGGGACCTTGGAAACATCGGTTTGCCACCATTACTAAGAGCTATTGCTTGCTTATTCATCCGTTTCCCATGTACGATCCAAATAAACATGGCAGTGCTGGTCTGCCAGGTGGATCTGGGGCTCGCCACCTCCTCTCCTCTGTTCCTTTTCCTGTATTAATAGCTCCTCAGGAGAGCCAGAGAGGTCTGTATGTCAGGTTTTATCTCCAGAGAAGAACAGGGGGGAAACTAAATGAAGCCTGAACTCGAGAACAGGCCTACCTAAGCTTCTCAAGGGGATGCTCGGAGCACATTAAGGGAAACATCAGTAATGTGCAAAACAAATGGAGGGACGTGAAAACCCCCAAAGACTTTCCCCCACCAGCTAAGTTGAGCTGCTGCCATACATCTCCGGACCCCTGTGAACACAGTTGTATCCAGACTGGGGAGAGAAACGGGGACTAAGCAGAGCCAGGTTTCTTCGGCATGGAAACAGTGTAACTGTCAGAGGGAGGCTTTTCATTTCAGAGCTTAGCTCTGAATGTGGGCTGCTTGTTGTCTCTTTGCCAAAGGCTTTTCAGACTTGATGTACTGAACAGTTAGTTGAAAAGTTGGAGCAATTATCCAGCGTTGCTGTCCAGAGAGTATTTCTCCTGCCTTCAACAACAGTGTGTTTGTAACTACATGATTTGGATAAAGACTAATGGAGTGTGAGTAAAGCACAGGAGCGATGGGATTATACTAATAAAGATGTATTATGGCTGAGAACAAAGGGCCTTGGCAAGGTATCCGACCGCTGGGGCTTGTGGGTTGCTTCTGGATAGGGAAGGTGGGCATTACGCACTGAGCTGTACATTTTCACTCATGACATGCTTTAGACTGATATTGCAGATTATATAGTATTCTCATCACACTGAGTGACAGAAAGGCAATTCATGATAAATTGAAGTTTTACGGTAAGATCCACTGGCTTTCTGTTTCAACACTGATCTTTATAAAGCACTAGCTTTAGCACCATACGCTTAAAGTGCCCCATCCTCCATGAGAATGCACACGATAAAGAGTCCCTACGAAGCAGTGCACGACTTCAGGTGAATTAGTGCATTTCAGAACAATTTGCCAGGAATCTATTATAACAAACAAACAGACAGACAGACAGACAGACAGACAGACCATGGTTAAAGGGGGAAGATCTCATCTCTGCTTATCCCCGCCAGAAACCGAGGACAAAAATTCCTAGAGATCTCAATTAAATACCTTTGAATACCCAAATCATCGGCAGTTAAAATGTCACATGCCATTTATCAACTCAGTAAAGGTAGCTGAGCAGTTTGCAGATTGGGTATGAATTACCATTCTCCTCCTTCCCCTCTAGCCGTTGCCCATGCCGACTGGTCAGAGTGGCTTGCCTGGCCTCATTTGCTGGTTAATTGCATTTTATAGTTGAGCTAAAGACCTGTCATCTGTTTCTGCAGTTTCATTTATCTTACAAATAACCTAGAGAGGGGGGTTAAAGTACCTGCGCAGGCCAAATAAGCTCTTTGAGTGAATTTCTCACATAGCTTTTATTGCAGATATTGGTTTTCCGCACCTTATTTCATGTCCATGTTAAGACAGAATTAAATTGTGTGAATTAATACCATTTAAAATATTAAGGGAAATGAAATATGAACAAAGCCATCTTCAGATCTGTAATTTCTGGCTGTCATTCAAGCATTGCACAGAATAAAAAATCCTTACTGCATAAACTCTAAGTGAATTTTGTCCCAGTTTACGGGCTGTAGATTCATTAGCATTTGTAACATACAGTGTTGAAGGCAACCCACCTTAAAAACATGTACAATATCAAAATATCTCTGCTTCTACAGCTCATAACATTGTGTTGCATTAGTTTTTTTCTTCAAGGTAGTGTATATTCCCACTGTGAATGCTGTCCCCATTCCTTGTAATTATGCAAATGACACATTAATGAGGTGTAATTGTGAATTCATAAAACAGCAGGGATAAACTGTATAAAGATGCCGCATCTTAATAGGGGTAGTGGGATGCTTCATCATTGAAGGGCTGAATACGCTAATTGTTTACCCACCACTGCTACTTTAAGTAGCACATATTCATTTTAAGGTCATGAAGGCTAGTTATGAGTGTTTATACTATTTAATGAATAGCACAGTGTTTATCATGGCGAGCAAACTATCAATTATAGTATATATTTTAAAAGACATGAAGCTACTGTAAAACAGCATGTTGCCAGGAGCGAAGGCTCAACTATTTAGCCTTGACTTCATCATTTCTATGAGGCATATGAGATCATTAGTGTCTGTGGCCTTTCAGGGTTGGGGTCAATTAGCAGTTCTAATACCAGCATAATATAAAATGCATCTGTAGTTGTGAATTTACTGAAACTCAGAGTTCTTGGTTTTTCTCACGTTGTCTTTAGATTTCAGACAAGACATCACTACATGGATATATTTTTTTATGAGATAAAACAATATTTAAAAGAATCAACAACTTCATTGCCTGCCCATGGAATTGAACATTTATTAGTTGGAAATATTCTTATTCACCCTCTGCAACATCATCAACTGAATCAACACATGGGAAACAAAGGTTTTAGAAATGCTTGTTAGTATTCAAACAGAGTCCAAGGGTGGCAATGAAACTGTTGGAAAACACTATTTGCGTTGGTCCTCTTTGGTATTAGTGGAGCAAGTTACCCTGCCAGTGTCAATGGCAGTGAGTTAGAGAGTGGCAGAGAGGGTGTACTTTTGCATTCGTGACACATACAGATGTCTGGAATCAACTGCACATGTCAGGGCCTTAATTAGTTTCAACACTAAATCAATGGGGGCTGATTAATAAGACAGGGGCCGGTGCGAAGGTTGAAGCAGGTTACTGAAACAAGAGAGCTTGCTTAAGGAGAAAAACTAATTGTATGAATTATTGAGCAAGCTGTCCATTCTGAGCAATGATGCAATTGGGTTTTTTGAGAAAAAAATACAAAACGAAATCCACCCAGTGGACCTTAAATGTACTTTCTCTTGATTTATTTTCCATTTATTTTGTATGAGAATTGTGCTTGGTGAATGAAGCTGATTTTTTCATGGCTGCAGAAGCCACTCAGCGCTGATAATACCATAATGAGAGCCCACAGAAGTACTGATTAATGTTACGCAATATCATATTCACAGGATCACCCTGTGAAATCATTCAACCTACTTTGGTCTTTGGTTTGGTCTCTGGACTGCACAACACTGTAGTCAGCGCAACCCACATCATCTGGGGAGCATAGAGTTTAATTTAGGGGTGCAACACCTCACCATCCTGGTTGTCAACTCATCCCATGATCTTAAACACACCAATCATCAACGCATCAAATTTGTTGCAAAGTACTTTACCAAGCAAAACAAGAGATAAATACAGAGATCAAATGCATGTGCGAGTGACGTGTACACATTTGTAGGGATAAGGGAGATCTCCGGGGAAACACAGGACCAACAGTATGAGGAACTCAGTGGCCCTTCCATCAGGGGAGGGAAGGCAGGAGAGGGAATGGCCGGTGTGGTTGGAGTTTAGTGTAGATTATACATTATATATTTACCACTCTAATTAATAGTTTTAGATTAATTATTTTTAAAATGTTAATTAAGGCTGATTCCTGATTATGAAAATGTATGATTTATTGACAACAGATGACTGATAACTGATCGCTTTAGATTACTTCCTGTATGATGTGTAGGCCTAATATGTTTTTGCATATTAAAAGATGTTTTTTTCCAGTTTGGTTGGTACAATCTATTTTCTGCTTATTGGCTAACTATAAAATTACTAGCGTGTCAATCATGCACTGCTGCTATTCAGAGAGAAGCCCACAGCATGCATGGTAAAAAAAAAAAGAAGAACTGCACAGCTCTCTTTTGTTTAAGGTGACTTAAGATACAGCAGATTAAGAAAGGGTCAGATCAGGTCAGATAAACTGTTCCTTCTCTAAAATATAGGTGCTTAACTACTTTTTACACCTTGAATTCCCAAAAGCTCACCTGACACCTGCTATGCTTGCTTATGCAGTAGAAAAAAGTTACTTGCCTGTAGCTTTTTGCTTTATTGACGTTTCATCAAGCAGTCAGAATATAATCCTTGAAAAAGTAAGTGATCAGATTACACACATTTAAAATAGTATTACATAATTCAGAGATTACCATTACTTCCCAACACATATACCTGTAAATCGTCCACACACAAAAAAAGAAATACCCTCAGCATCTTATTATATTACCATGCTGGATCCAAAGCAAATGAGGCCAGAAACACTGAAATTGCTGAAGATAAATTAACAAATACTTTTGTCAGAATGTTTGAATGTTTCCCTAGCTATCTGAAACACTTCAGGCATCAGAAAGAGACAAGCTTCTGTCTTCTGTCTTCGTAGAGACAAGCAGGGCAGACATGAAGGGCACATGCTTTGCGTCTACAGTAGGTAGGTGCACGGTATCATATTATATATTATATCTCAGCAGTTTCCCTGCCTTCCCCCCAACGCATGCTGGGATAGGCTCCAGGCCCCCGTGACCCTGAATAGGGATAAGCGGGTAAAGAAAACGAATAAATGAATGAATGATATCTCAGCAGTATTGTATTGCTGTTTTATATTTTACCTGGAATGAGCAAAAGTAACAAACCTATTCTTTCCTGATACCATACCAGCCACAGTAGTTACCAAAATTCAGACATAGTGCCAGAACACAGGCTGGTTTTGTAAAGCAGTCGATGTGTATGGGAGGTACAAACTGGGTTGCAGGCGTCTGTCTTGTCTTTCCTCAAAAATACTGGTATGTTTTGATGGATATGGATCCTACAGCTCAATACCAAATTTACAAAAACGGGGTCCTGAGCTGCAAAAGCAGTTGCCACTTACCCATCCTCACAGACGGCTATACATATTTAAATCAATTAAAGGTATATTTAGTCTATAATTTGTTATACTAATGCAGCCAGTGCTGCCTTCAAGCTGTCTCCCCAGGTTGACATTAGACTCTTAATTAGACAGGGTTAACAAAAGGAGAGTGACCCCCATGCTTCACCCCTCTCTGGCATGCGCTGCCTCTGGAAGGATGTTTTCACTCGCCAGCCCAGTGGCTACCTCCTTTGATTAATGTGTACACGTCCATGGATACTTTTGGCAGGGTCTTGTCTGACATGTCTGGAAAGTTCAATTGTATTCATGGAAAGCAGCATTTAATTCAAATGAGTGCATTACAATTGCAAATGACACCGGCTGGTTTAGAAGTTCAAGTACAATGTCTTATTAGGGTAGTGTTAGAAAAAAATTATAAAAAAATAGCAAGGGCTATATGTCTGTAAATGCAAAGGAAGAAAGGGATGGAAGTGATACACTAATAAAAAAAATCTGTTCACTGTGTGCTGGAAACAAGCTTTCCATATCAGAAATTGCCCTAATTTAAATAAGAATTAAGTGGAGGCTTAAAGGCTAAATTGTATCTAGTTGGAACATCAGGTTGAATTTTCTCAGATTATGGCCAAAGACCTTTGGTCTAAATTAACTCTCAGTCACTGCAGTCATGTCATCAAAACTCATTTCAACAACTAATTGTTCAGATCAACCTGTTAAGACTCAACCGCTTATATTTGCCATGTCTCATTTCAAGTGCTCTAAACTGTGATAGATAGAAATAGACAATTCCACTACAGATTGCCTGTTAATCACTTTGGCATTTTTCTCCCAATGTGCCAAATATTTCTTGGTGTTCAGAACTTTCATTTGCATGCTAATGAAGGTGAAGGGCAGAAGCCACTAATTACAATCCAGTAAAGGCCTGCCTAATGGTCCACTAAAGACATAGCATGGCTGAGCCCATAATTCCATTATGCAAATGAATAGTCAGGAGTGGAAAACCCACAGTCACTGCAAACTAGATCGTCTGTTGCTGGAGTTGCTCACACTGGCTAAGGATGTAAATCGATATACTTGTGTTTGTACCTTCTGTGAATACTGGCTAAGGACGTGAACACACCTTCCCTTCCGTGTTTGCACATCTTGGCTCACTGAGATGCTCAAAACTGTGAATACTGAACCATGGACCATGTGCACAAAGATGGCAGCTTCATGAACTGGCGTCATATTGTCCCCTTGGCCCATCCCACAGCACACCACACACTCAGGCCCAGATTCACTAAAGGTTTGCACAGGGAGAGCACGCTATATCACCAAAATGACCAAATCAGAAAGCTGTGCTATTTACTTTTTACATTTAATTATGTGCAATGAGTGGAAAGCTGCCTAATAGAGCTGGTCAAAAATGAAAGCTTCTTTGTGCCTGCCATGGTCATGCATATATGTTAATAGTGATGTGTAGGTAAGGCCAGGCAAATCTAGATTGCGGCTAATTCACTAACACTTTGCTACACCAACTCCCCCAAATTATTGCAGTGCATATACGATCCTAAACAGTGTAACGACTTCGCGCAGAGTTTGGCCATTCAGAATGGCTGTTATCATTGCTGCAGGATGCAGCATTGTCACCAGCAAGTCAGACAGCAAGGTAGAGGGTTTTCCATCCTAAAATCTCAGATCAGATCAGAGAACGCTCCAGTTATAAAGGGGCTTTAGGGCGCTTTAGTCTTAACGCTGAAGTACACAGTTTGCACTTACAAGTGGTGATGAAGGGGGCTAGTTGTTTGCGCCACAACTTGATTTGCATGAATTTCTTAGTGAATAAGACGAAAATGCTGCACTCTTAGCTCAAGCAACTAAGGCACAAAAAACTGCACAAATTGCACAATCTTAGTGAATCTGGATCTCAGCGTTTTTCAAAGTGACAAGAATGGATGTTGACGTTTGGATACTTTGTTGGCTTTGCACTTTGGCTGATGTCATGACATCAATTCATGAAGTAGCCAACTTTATGTATTCATGGTTTGGGTACTTACTGGTCTTATTCAGACTCACACAGAGAGACAGACAGATAGAGTGCAACTGCCCCTGAAAGCTATGATTGCATTTCTGTCGTTGAGAAGTAGTCAAGTATCTGTCTGATTTGCAGCAACCTGCCAATGATCACAGCATCCTTGGGGGATATACGCCATCGCAGCAGGTGACAGTCATTTAAAAATTTAGGCTTGGCTCTGGATCCTTACATCAAAGAGGACGAAGCGAGACTAATCTTTATTCAGGTCTTGCTCATGGCGTTCTCTGTGCAATTACAGAGGATCATGTGGGCCCTGGAATACTACCTTATTCTGTAATGCATGCCAGAGCAAAATCGTAGTTTCACACATAAAAAATATGACCTGAGCTTTATTTATCTTTCCTTGCAAGTGATTTAAAAACATTTGACTCTGTTGAAGTGTTATGCAATATACATCAAGCACATCTTAAATAGAACCAGTACTATAGATGTGTGCTTGGGTTTGCTGTACTAGTGCTTGTGGGATCCGTGGAACCACAGGGGTCCTTGACCCCCCAGAAAAATTTGGAATAGTTTAATGACATCATAATTAATTAATTAGAAATGATTCCCAGTTAGAGAATGTATAAGAATGACTAAATGACTGAATGACTGACTCATAGTTTTAACTCTCAGACAGTTATACAATAATAAACAAAAATCTACTCGTATGGATCCCGGGGACAAAATTATTATCATGGTCTGATGAATGTCTGCTTGGGGGGTCCATGAAAACGCTTGAGAACCCCTGTGCTATACAACCTACAGGCCTACATAGACCAAAATGTTGGTTTTCCATTGTAAATTGTGAATTAGTGCATACAATAGTGCTTGTGTTCTTACATTTTGATGGGTTAGAGTACAGCCAAGGAGCATTGCCTTTTAAGAGAGCATCTTAGGATATTAGAGTGCAAACACCACTATGACATCATACATCACAGTGACATGTTGACAACTGCATACGCATAGAGGAAGCCACGGTAGGAAAATTGTGACTGTACTTAACTTTGTAACCTTAATGTGGACTAAAATAGCACAAGACACAGTATAGTAATTATGGTTGGAATCACCAAGGGAGGGATGACAATGTCTCTAAAGCCAAACGTCTAAGACCCTGCACATCTGCTTTGAAAGACAAAAGAAAACAATACAACTTTACTTTCAAGTCCATATGGCCAATTAGAAGGGAAATCCTTGGTGAATTTGACCTTAATTATTTCCCTACCTCTTGCAATGAATGAAATCATCTCACCGTAAAGGACTTCTAATCAAGGAAAATATGTCATATTATATCTCTTCATGGGAGTAGCTGCTGCCCTCCCTGGTGGAGAAAAGTTTCCAACTGCAGATGTGCTCGATTCCACCTTGCTATTGGCAGCTGGAAAAAACTAACAGATTCCACTTGTTGGGCAAGCGTCTGTGGGAATGTATTATGAATGAATAAACGTACTGTCAAATGTAATCCCTTTGGGTGGTTTACAAAGCAGCCTCTTGATGTGAATAAATGATTGTGGTTCCCAGGATTGGAACAGGGAGAACAGAAAGGCCTGCAGCGAGCATCCACTTAGTTATCCCTCTCTATAACAAGTCAATGACTTACTGTAGCTCCTCAGGGAGTGTACCATATCAAATACATCTAAAGAATACACACAGGTATACATCGCCAGACAGGTACATTAGGCCATGCATGCTTCCCATACATTATGCATGTTCCTCTCTCATCTACACTTGGTGTACTCTTCTTATGAATGGCACTTTGCTATGGACTTGTTTAGCTTAACAGTACTTATTTAGTTTGTGTGAAAAGCAAAAAGGCAACAGTGTTACCAATGGTGCAAACTAAACGTCTCATGCATTTGCCAACTGAATTATCGAGTGAGAACTATATTTATTGCTATCCAACTCCTGGTTGCTGTATGCAGAACTGTCTTCCCAACCCCTGTCATTTAATATATAAAGAAAAAAGGGTGATTTCCTAAAACTGCTGTCTTCTCTTTCTGGACAGCAATAAAGATTCAGTCTTTAATTAAACAAAATGTTTCAATTTTCCTTTAGTTTTTTCCTTCTCACCCTCTCTGCCACTCTTCACTGCCATTGACACTGGCAAGGTAACTTGCTCCACTATTACCAAAGAGGACCAACGCAAATAGTGTTTTCCAACAGTTTTATTGCCACCCTTGGACTGTGTTTGATAACACTGACGATTCAAGTTGTTTTTCGTTTTTCTTTCTTTTGCTAGTCCCGGTGTCCTTGAATGTGAGCTGGTTGTATGAATGAGGCATATCTTTTAGGGGATAAAGAGAGAGAGGAGAGACGTTTAACCTTCCACTCCTCCTCCTCCTTTTTGCAATCTAACCTCACACGCTGTAGGTCTCAACTTGCTCAGTCTGAAATGTAACACTCTGTGCATAGCAATGGCCCCATCTTCAGATGCTGTTGGCCCATGCAATCCCTCTCAGTCATTCTTCATTACACGAGAGATGGGGAGGCTCATCCTCTCCCATATTGCTCTGACTGTTTTACCAGCACCAATATTTAGAGGGTCTGCTCTCTGGTTTCTTTTTTGTTGTTGTTTTTGCTTTCATCACACTGAAAAAATAAGGTGTTTCAGTTCAGAACACATAGCTAAACACTTTTTGTAATTTTGAGTGGTATATTATATTAAAAAAATTAAGGTGGGGGAGGAGGGTTCATCGAAATGTACGTATGTTTATGTTGTAATTCTAAGAGTTGATTCCATATGAAAAGCAGAAGTGGGCGTTTTGCTTTGATTCAAGGCAGCTGTCCTAGCACGTCTTGTGAGATTGTTTTAGTGCTGTTTTTCAGACCCAAATTGTCACCTGAGGTGGAACTAGAATTCAAGCATAATTGGTGATTCAATTTCGGACATAATGTTCTCACAACCGTTTGAACAAAATATGAAAATAAAATGCTAGTGACAACTCCTCATGCATTTATGCAACAGATCAAATAGTAGGGTATTACAACAAGTTGGCACATGTGCTGCAACCTCCCTGAAGTCACAAAGCAATATTCATCTCTAAATGTGTCTGTTATTGTTTGATAAGTCCTACCATGAAGAGGTGTGCTGTCTGACACTGACGCTGGATTTTAGTTTAGTTGAACTGGCTCTGGAGTGACTAAACTGCACTTCTACCCTGCAACGGTTAGGAAAAGCTACTTTATACGCCTCAGCTGTACCCTCAAAATTAACCGCGCCCTTTTACACGACGCGCTTCCATCCATATGAGCGTCACGTTTTCATAGCGTGACAGTTGGATTGCAGTTGTTTTAGCTCTCTCAGTCAGAGGATCACTATGTGGAATGGCAGTCAGTGCTGCCTGGCTTGACAAATGAAACCCTTAAGCGTTTACCACCTACTACCCTGATCCAGGAATATGTGCGGCTCTGCAGTCCCTTGCTTGCATTTGATAAGACGGTAAACAGTGAATATGCCTCTGACGACTAAATCCATCAATCCTGCTGCTGATTTTGGGATCAGATACAAAGAGGCCCGTGGGAGTTGGGTGGCAGATGGTTTTAAACAAGAGCTGGGCGGTAAGGGTTGAGTGACAGTCCCTTAGTGGCCCCCCACCTTCTCGGTCTCAGTGATGGCTTAATGGTGTCGACAGGAGAGATAGGGTCCTGACTCCTTTATCTGGACAAAATCTTAGACCCATCACCTTCTCTGTTTGCAGTAATTGCGGGAGCAGCGTGGACTCCATGGGGGAAAACGGCTAAGAAAAAGCCAAATCAAAAGGCTCAGCTTCAATCCACTTGACCGAGTGGGTCAACGGAAATAAATGACTTTCCTTTGACCGGCTGTAGATCTATCTCTTAAGTGTCATCGCTGTATCTCCCTGGTCAAGGACACCGGGGCCTATCTGCTGCACTCCTGCACTGATAAAATGAAAACAGACCGGTGGTTAAAAAAATGCAGTCGCTCCTTTCTGTCTGTTTGTCACCCAAGCTGGCTCCCTTATCAATGAGAGGCTTTCCATCTCGCCATGTACCCACATCAACTCCAGTTGCCGATTATCATTGCTGGGAATAACATATGTGAAAACGTGCCAGAGGTGTGAACCATGAGGGGGGTTTAAAGGTGTGGAAAAAATATGAGATTCTTCTACAGTTACATACTGTGTCTGCACATCTGGCAATTTCAACTTCGAGGATCTTGTGCTGAGCAGTGTGTGTGTGTGTGTGTGTGTACAGACACTGTGGATCCACTCCACTCCCCACCTGAGAAATAGAGGGAAGGAGGTGGTATTGGCACAGGCAGACGTGGCAAGTGGCAAAGCAGATGGCTCTCTGCTTACCGTCATTTCCTCTCCCATAATGCTTCAGGAGCGTAGCGCACGGTACACATACTTTGCTCTGTCTCCCCATGGGAGGAAGTAGCTACAGGGTACTCATTTTTAAGGACCGAACAAGCCCAGGCACTGTGCAGGAGCCCTAATTGTTTACCAGATACCAAGTTCCAGTTCCCCCACAATATTTTTGAGAGCATCAAATGAGAACAGCAGAAAAAAGAAACACTGGCGTGAAGAGTTGATGGTGTTGATGATGCCTTTCCTTCCTGTTTTGCCACCTGGCTCGTTATCCACCTTGCGGCCGGTGCCAGGGAACTGGACGACAAATCCAATTGGAGCTTTTCATGATGTTCCTCTTCTTCCTGGCTCCCACAATTCCCAATTCTTTTCATTGGCTGCCCAAACGCCAGATGGAGCCCATCGTCTCTGCTCCACCCCAGGGCTCTTTCTCTCCTTTTGAACAGGTAGAGCAAGACCTGCTTACACCGCTACGGCCAACACACACGCGCACACACACACACACACACACACACACACACACACACGCACGCACGCACATTTGGTCATTAGTGACCTATCCTAATTGTGTTGAACTGTGTATGGGCAATAAATACTGGTTAAGGTAGTGAAGGTGCTTAGTAAATGACACATTCTGATTTTTACCACACTGATGTGATCAAACTCATTTTGGATGCAAAACGCCTCGCTTCTTGCTTGCGCTCATCTTGCTGTTGTCATTCTGCCTCCAAAAGTCCCATCCAAGGTTACCCGAAGCTTGATGACAGAGAAATAGAAAAACAAAACAATGGAACAGGTTTTTGTTTGATTTATTTTGACAGAACCAATGCCGTTGCTTTGTGCTCCTGCAACATCTCTGGTCTCCACACAGCAACAGCAACACCACAAATAGCAGATGGCGGTCATCTGGTTTGGATACTTACACTCATCTGCTGCCCTACTTCTCCTGACTCCACTGATGCTAGTACAGAATTTCGGTGAATCGACATATGTTTCTTGATGCATGCATTCTCACGCATGGCATTAAGCATTAATAGAGGTCTTTTTTTTTTTTTTAAGCAAAGAAGAGATGCAGATTTATGTACATCTTCACAAAGTACCTGCATGTCTGTGCATTCTCATAAGACACCAGCAAGCAGATGAGAGAGAGGCAGATACCGCAGAGACTGACACATAAAAAGAGAGCGACTCTTTGCAGGTGCTCGTCCGGCAGTCCCTTATACTGTCTGTAGATGGCAGAGAAGAACGAGGACAGCACAGTGGTGCCGGGGAGCAGTGTACATTTTTCTCATGTATCTGACTTTTGGCCATTACCACATAGGTGCGTCAGAGGTGATAACTGAACACAGCCGATTCGATCTCATTTTAAATGGTTGGACATATTATAACATGACACAAATCTAACAGGTGCTGTATTTGAAAGATAGACCTAAGAGGATTTCCCACCCTCACATTATCATACTTAAGGCTGCCATCATTCAGTCTAATAGGTAAAAGCCAAAGTACTGCAGAGGACAACAACCTGCCATCCATCACTATTTTACCAACACTTGTATGATTACACAAGCCGTCATTGTGTAGTATAAATCAAGAGCTAAACCCCCGAGGTTATGGAATAAATCTGCAAACATTAGCAAGGCCTCTCCATTTTTCAGATAATGAAGACAGGTTTATAATCATCTCACATTCATCCCAATATAAAACCCCATGGTAAATAAACCATCGTTTTTCATGCAGTGACTAACCTGCCTCATGATGTGCCTGAGCTGTAAATAATCGTCTCATGTACACGCTTCTATATATTTCACCACAGACAGGTCAAAAGGCATTACCAGTGCCTTCTAACCGCAGCCATAGGAGCTGCTGCTGCAGGTGTTTTGTCTGTGTGTGCGGGCGTGCGCGGTGCATGTGTGTAAGTGCACGCCTATGTGTGTCTGTGTGTGAAATATAACAGGTTTGACTGTCACAGCAATGTAATTGGCTTTCGGGGAGAGGTAAACAGGACTGCAGCCACGTGGAGGGCAGCTGAAGATTGACCTTCAGAAAAACGAATGGACGAACGGACGGGCGGACGGGCGGCTGCCTTGGGCACCTTGCTGCGCTAGCTGTCATCTGACTGCTGCAGCTTTGACACTGGAGCAATTTTTTTCTTTTTGGGGGGGGTAATCAGATCCAACCTGCAACATCCCCATCACTCATATGGAGCGGTTTGGAGGGAGGACAACTTCTACGAGGATCACAGGTTCCTCGTGTGATCAGGGTCATCCATGTTTCTCCCTCTGATAAGGCCGAGCGGTGTCTCTGGTCTGCTCAGGTCTGCTACACTCTGTAGTGCTGGAAGTGTGGCTGCTACACATCTGCAGAGGTGAAAGCAAGACAACCCGCTGAGAGCCTCTAAAGGGTGTCAGAGGCAGGTGACGGTGTTATACGAGGTTTGAGCCAGGGATTTTACCTCCTTTACTTTGTGTGGTTGCCAGAACGAGAACGATGACAAGCTCTTTGTCGAACTAATTGCTTGATGCATGCTATAATATGAGTGTGTGTGTGTGTGTCTGTGCACATGTGTATGTGTGTACCTGTATGCATATCTGTGTGCGCTTGTGTCTTTGCCTTTGGTACTTGCATCTATTTCATTAATCAAATATCTTGGCTTTGCTAACTCTGCAATATTTTAACGCAAATCTCTCTCTCTCTCACACACACACACATGCACACACACACACACACACACACACACACACGCACACAGCCTCCACTCCATCGCCATCTGCCTGTATATACAGTATTAATGGGAGCCTATAATGGCCCTACGCATCGTTTACAGAGGCAGTTTATGATGGATGTTAGGGAGTTTAATTGGGAATAACGAGCCCGTTATTGGGACATCATACCCTTTACCATGTGAGTGGAATGAGCACAAGCTACAAGGATCATACTGTACACTGGAGGATGGGACGGGGTTCCTGATGTTGAGAAATGCTGTTATCATGATTATAAAACACTGCCAACTGCATCACCTTTTTTCTTTCCTGTCCTGGGTGTACTCTTTTGATAAATACACAGAGCAGTGAAGTGCACTTGATTAGCTTCAGCCAAGATGGCCGGCCCTGTGCACTGATGACGTTCCTCCACTCAATCTTAATTAGGAAGTGGAGATGCTTCCGCAGGGTTGATGAGGTCAAAGCCATTCATTTTCCAGCTCAGCGGGGACCTTTCTCATGTCTCCCTTTTGTATTGACACTCGGGGATAATCATATCGCTGACCTCTCTCTCGCTCGACTATGTCTCTGCCTCTCGCCGAGCAACACGGCGGCTGGTCTCGTCTGAACCGAGAGAGGATCAAAATTCAACACCCACCGATGCTTCTGCTGAAACAGAGGGAGAAAAAGAGAGAGAGAGAGAGTAGGCGTTGGCGAATACCACTGCTGACAGATAAAGGTGTTGGCTACAACAACACCCTCCTGTATCTGGTATTGTTACCGGCACTTCAAGCACGACGTAGCCTACTGATTTCCAGGATGATAAACCCCAGCCAGGGCTCACAAAGCCAAGAGAGAATTTGAAGAGCGCATAATGGCACGGCAATAACACTGAAGGTTTTCCTGCAGAAAATGTTTTATGTCGCGCAAATTACAGTGGAGGATTAGATTCTTCTGACAGCCACATTCAAGGAGGATGACTAATGGAAGGGAGGTTTCAGCTCCTGTGCCTTTAATTGACTCATCTGTGTTGAAAATACGTCTCACAAAAGGAACGTAGATCAATCTCCGTTTTACCTCTACATCTACTTCAAACATTTTATTCGTTTTCCCATGTCAGGTACTGGAAATGATTCTCAGGACTGAACCCCATGCATTTGGGAGTATGTGGTATGTCCAAGAATAGACCATGATACCTCCATGTTACAACTAATACTATAATATAATGAAGTAGAGACACACGGACTGATAATAAAATCAATGTTACCTTGCAGAACTTAAGGGCTTGCCTGGTGAAGTCCCTTTTATTACCCAAACGTCAGCGATCCAAAATCAGGACTTACGGCACTTACGGCATTCAGATACGCAGAGGCTTCCAACTACTGAAAAAGCGAAAGCAGCGTATGGTCTTGAATGTGAGACCTTACAATAATCACGCATTTGATTTGATTTCTCTCATCAAGTGCTCTTTTACTTGACAGTCAGGACGCAATGCTTTCCTTCAAGAGAGAGCAGGTCGTGAGAGACGCTTCCTATAAACGCGCACTTACTCACATGCACTATCAAAGCTTCACAGCCTCGCACACAGCACTGCAGTCCTATATCTCTATCTAGCGTTACCTAAAGACTCTCCCAGGCAGGCGTCTCCCCCAGAGGCTGGTCTGTGCGGAGGGACGGCTTGATGGAGTGGAGTGGGATGGTGGGGAGACAGACCACATGGCCGGAGGGACTTGGACTGTGACATATTACCTTTAGAGAGCAGCAGGTCCACTCACATGAAACCTATTAGCAGAGGCGTCTGCAGCCATACTGCACACAGCTCAGCCATATATGAAAGCCAACGCCATGCTCTTACCGGCAGTGTGCACTTATGGGGGCACACACACACACACACACACACACACACACACACACACGTGCATATGCACACACTCATATTCAGAATTGTGCTCG